>VTPC01003543.1:0-17134 GCA_011009095.1 Ignelater luminosus | reverse complement strand
GAAAAAGAAGCAGAAGATGAGGAATATAAACCTCCAAAAGGAGTGAAATTCTGAATTGATTGTACCAGATACGCTTAAAAGTGTGATATATTAATATTGCGTATACTTATATAAACTATAAAATGCGGGAATGAATGTAAATATTTAGGGCTAAAATTAAAATTGTTTTTAAAGTTGATATGTTTTATTAATATATCATTTCATTGATTGTTTATTCATTCATTGTTAAACTACTAGTTTTAAGTAATATTTACTGAGTGATTTATAATAAAAAGCTTTTAACAAAAGTCAGTAAGATTTTTTAATTAACTGTTGCAGATTGTAAAGTAGTATAATGTTATCATCAAATTGCAATATCAGGCTACAGCCAATTTTTAGAATGCTAGCTATAAATACCCCCACAGTAGGAGAAAATTTTCAAATGAATAAAAAATATATTAAGAAGAAACAAAATCCTTTGGAGTAAACTTTTGATAAAGAAAATTGGTTAACATATGTCTACTCAGATTGAACTCAACGCTGATTCAAAATTCGATGTTTTTGAACAAAAACCAGGTGATTTTAAGAATAATTCAAATTCAGTCACTTCCAACAAGATTGAAGAAAGATTCTTCCAATTGATCGGCAATATTGAAAGAATAACTACCATGGATAAAACGCTTTAGCTTAGGAGGTCTCAAATTAGCATCAAACACTACTGTCCAAAATGTTTTACGTATACTTCTTTAACAGACCCTAAAACCAAGCCAAATTCTGTACTGCACAAATAGTTATTTCAACCTTTTAGAGGTAAAGCTCTGCTTTAGTTTAGACTTGCCCAAACAAGTTCAAGATTGGAATAGTCTATTTAATGAAGCAAAAATAAACTGTGAAACCAAATATTTCTTTATTTGACAGTATGTCTTCTCAAGTATTTTTGCCCTTTACCAAGAAGCCTAGTGTTAGTCAAAATTGAAATACTTTTGGATTAATTTAGTATTGCAGTAAGTTAGAAGATGCTAGAACAAAGATTGGTCGATATAAACCTCCAGTTTGTGATCAACTTTAGAACCTGATCTTTATTATCTTTAAGCAGGCTTTTCATTAGTTAAGGTTAGTGAAATTTTTATTGAGTTTTCTAACCCTAAGTTTGTAAACACTGTAGTAAGTCCGATCATCTTGCTCGTTTTTGTGAGGTTAGAGCTCAATTGAAGTGTTTCGTTTGAGAGAGAGGAAACTAAAGACCAATTGTCTTGATTATAACCAGTTTTTTGGAAACAAGATTGTCAGGTGCTCTTAGGTTGAACACTATATTGTAATTTGTTAATGGTCACATCAAAGCCTTGCCTAAAAAGTGATCTTAGAGAAAAAGTTAGAATGTAAAAGTCAGCTGCCCTTATGTTAAAGTATTCTAGGAAAGATGTATTATTATTCTTTGTCAGGATATTTTTCTAGCAATTGATTTTTAATCAGAGATACCTAAAAATTTGATAAAAATTAATTATGTCGCACTAACTTGGTTCAAAATTGTATATCACCGAAACAACCCTATCTAGTGTTCCTTTATTAACAAAGCCTAAAAGACTACAGTACTAAACTTTTATGCATAGACTCTTGTCAGTTAAACAAGTTCATTGAGAAAGACGCATATCTACTCCTTTATATCTTGTCTATACTGGTACGACAAGAACATTGCATTTGAAACAACTAAATATAAATTTTTGGCAACCGAGAAGAATGTTTTGCTGTGTTTTGGAAACTTCGACTTACCTAGAAGATATCTAACTTACAGTCATTACGAATCATCATAATTTAATGTAGTTGGGCAGTATTAAGAATTCACAAACTAGACTTAGTCGCTGGATATTTTGCCTGCAACTAAAGGGTTTTCCAATAAGAGGTGTTATTTTGAATAGCCCGCTATTTCGGTAGATGTCACTTTTGAAGCTATCATTTTTTGACATTTGACAAGTAGAAACTACGCCATTAATAAATATGGAACGATACACGCTTCAACAACGCATTGAAATTATTAAAATTCACTATAAAAATGGTGAAAATTTGGCAGAGACGGTTCGTAAAACTCGAACATTTTTGGGTCACCGTGAAGCACCTTGTCGGACCGCAATACAGAAATTGGTGAAAAAATTCGAGCTCTTGGGACAAGTTAGTGATGTGAAGAATAAAACCCGTGCACGTCGCTCAAGAACGGCCGAGAATATTGCTGTTGTAGCCGAAAGTGTTAAAGAAAACCCAGGTTTGTCCATTCCTCGTCGTTCTTTGGAATTAGCCATTCCACAAACGTCATTACACCGTATTTTGCATAAAGATTTGGGTCTTAAGGCTTATAAAGTCCAGTTAACACAAGAACTCAAGCCGGCCGATCATCAACAACGTCGTGTCTTTGCTGATTGGGTCGTTGAAATGCATGAAAATGATCCAGAATTCCATCGAAAAATCATCTAGAGTGATTTCCACCTCGGTGGCTTCGTCAACAAGCAAAATTGTCGGATCTGGGGCTCAGAAAATCCAAGAGTTATTGTTGAAAAGTCTCTCTATCCTCAACGTGTGACTGTTTGGTGCGGTTTATGGTCCGGCGGAGTCATTGGACCTTACTTTTTCGAAAATGAGGCTGGAGCAACAGTTACGGTGACTGGATTGCGCTATCGAGAGATGATTAACGATTTTTTATGGCCGGAATTGGATGGTATTGATCTGGACAACGTTTACTTTCAACAAGACGGCGCTACGTGCCGCACAAGCAACGAAACCATTGATCTTTTACGGAAAAAGTTTCCGGACCGTGTTATCTCTCGAAGAGGTGATCACAATTGGCCACCGAGATCTTGTGATTTAACACCTTGCGACTTCTTTCTTTGGGGCCACGTGAAAGAGAAGGTCTACGCCAACAGCCCAGCGTCGATTCAAGACCTCAAAGATGGAATTCGTGAGGCTATCGAGGACATAGGGCAGCCACTTTGCGATTTGGTTATGGAAAATTTCATGAAAAGGATATTGTCCTGTAAGCATGGTCGTGGTGGTCATTTGCCTGATGTTATTTTCCACTATTAACGGCATACCTTCCTCTTTATAATGAAATAAACATCCGATCATTTATATTAAAAAATGGCACTTTTCTTTGAATATCAAAATAACACCTCTTATTGGAAAACCCTTTATATAATTATGAGTAAGGAAAATAATATTTGGCGCCCTACGCTTTGTTGCGTATTTCTAAAGAAAAATCGAATTAGATTTTTGTAAGCTTAGAGAACATAAAAACTTTTGAAAGCTGAGAGTTCTTAAAGCCCAACGTAAAGAAATTCTTAGGCAAAATCACGATTGGCCACCTTTTGCTTATTTTGGTGTTTATAAAATTTATCATCGAATTGCTACATTATATTATTGGCCTTCTATGCAAACCAATATTACTCGCTGTATTAAATCTTGCTAAGAGAGAGAGAGAGAAAGAGAGAGAGAGAGAGAGAGAGAGAAAGAGAGAGAGGGCGAGAGAAATCAAAGTTAATTCTCCGCCAAAGGCGGGCGGCCGTTCTAAGCTCTTCCATGAGCTACTTCAGCCAATGTGACCCTAAGGTTGTTTGTAGCACGTCGTGATTATAGTCGACTCGCGCTCCTTTCCTGCACGGACGCTTCTAAAGAAGTTGGTTAGTAGCAGCTTTCAAGTTCGCGGTAGCCCGAGGCCCGGATGGTGTTGGCATCTGTTCGTTGATTGATGTAGCCGCGGAGGCGACTGTTGATGGTAGGTGTTGATGTTGTTGCGGTGCAAAAGAAATAAACAACGTTTATCGAAGAGTTGGTGCTGTATTTCAAATTAAAATAAGAATTGCATTATGGATTTGAATTAGGAAAAAATTTATTAATTTTTATTTGAAATTTTAAATTGAATTTGAATGAAATTATAAATTGGAATTTTGAATTTGTAATGTAAATTTAATTTATGAATCATACTCGAAATTGAATTTTAAATAATGGGAAGATCGGCGGCCCATGGAAAATACTGCTCCGTCATTTGCCTTCATCACTCGGGAAAATCACGGAAAAACCCTAGTAAGAGCAGGCGGCCCGGGCGTGATCCGGACCTTCCGAATGCGGACGCAGCACTAGAAACGCTAACTACGCCGCTCGGTAATGCACTGGCGCTGGCCAACTGGGGGGAGATGTTCTAGATCTGGATGGAGGCTGGCTTCTCGACTTCTAAACTTTCCATGAAGCCATGACTTCCTTGACAAAGAAACCGACCGCGGTTAGCATGTCCATGAGACCGCAGACCTTGGAAAGATGCCAACCAAGCGATTGCAGGACCTTGTAGAGAGCGTCGAAGTCTAGGCCTGATCACCGGGCTAGTGCGGTTGGCACGCGCTTCTCGCCGGGTGGGGAATTGGCAGCTGGGCGGTCGGTTAGTGGTGTTGGGCGACCCCGGTTTGTGTCAGCTGTGGGCCACGCTCCCCAGCAACCGCACGTTGTCGGCGGACGCGCTCATTACTCGGGAATACCGAGGGCATCCCTTGTAATTAGCCGGATGTGGACCACCACAGTTGATGCATGTGGCGGGCGTCTCGCGCGACTTCACGCACTTCACACACCGAGGGCCGCGGTACATCGTCGCTGGACGTGTCCGAAGTGCTGACATCAATGACATTGACTGGTCGTCGACTTCTTGCGGGGGATCTCGGCGGTGATCTTCAGGCCGAATAGCTCTTTGCACGGAAAATCTCCTGTGCCTTGACGGTTCTGTCCAAGAGGACGAGAATCAGAGGCATTGGGATCCTTTCTGGGCCTCGGTGCATCCGGTGGGCCGAGAGGACGGGGTAACCTCTTCTGCCGAGTTCTTCTTCCATCTTTTCCGCGGTGATGGTTTCTGGAATCCCTCGGAGGACGGTCTTGGCGGGCTTTTTTTCTTGCAGGAGATTGGTGTGATATGGAACCTTCTTGCAAACAAGGAGCTTCCGGATTTCGTGGAAGTTTCGCACCGTCGCTGGTTGGAGCACTATTCCGTCACGCAGGTTTTTAGCCTTCATGACGACGAGTCTCAATCTTGTGAGTTCCCGCTAGATACCCGTTCATTGGTCCTTTGTATGGAGGACTATGGGGGGCACCCTTGGGAGACACGTGACGGGGCCTCCGTGCAATACGGCGTCGCTCTTGGCTTCAAGAGCCGAGAAGCTATTAGCCGTGGAGGCCGGTTGCGTATTCTGTTGTGGCGGTGGCGTACTTCCCTGGGTCATTTGATGTGGGGGTGATCGCGACGCATCGATTCCAGGATGGCCTCGTATCCCCATTTGTCGATCGACCACTGGATCTTCTGTACAAACTCATCCCATGTCAGCTCCATGCTGTCTTCTTTTCGGTCTTTGTGAAATTTTCTTTTATCAGTTACATCAAGGATCTGTTCTTTTATCGAGTTTACACTCAAACTTCAAGGATAAATGCCACCCAGAGATGGCATTCGTCGCCTGTCTCTTTTATCGAATAAGGTCTGTTGCACGACTGCTTTCTTCAAATCTCGTCGTGAAGTGTCTTTCCAAGTTTGCCAAAACACCAAACCCGAACGGAAGCTGCCTGTGGAATTTATAGAAAATCTACGTTAGCAAATTCCCTTAGCAAGTAGTAGTTACTGATGTACATTTACTTTGTTCTTCATCCTGCATAGCTCCTAATATTAGCAGAATTCTAGAGCAACAGGTTTTTCACATGTTTGATACTCCAGATATGATAATGGTAAATAGTATTAGAGCAAAGAATTGTCTATAACAAACTAGCCGTATCACACAAATGAATATTGTTACCCTACTCTCAATTAACATAAATAGTCAAACCAAAGGCATTCTGGAATGATGGGTTAGACACCACTATTTGATTTTTGTTTTTCCTATAAACGTTTTTAATGTGATGTTATACGCAAATAGCAGTAGAATAAACTTTTTCCCACACTAAAACCTCAAAGCAAATAGTAGTAGTCTATGTATAATCTATCATCCCAAATTGCCTTTGACTTACACCAAAGTAAAACGCTGTTATAATTCTTTTGCTTCTTGCGAAGTTGTTAAAACTCAACATTAAAAAAAAACTTACTTAGACTAATGAGCTTGTTAGTGATTTAAAAATTAAAGCAACCATTACCAAAAAGAGAATGCACAGTATAAAATGTAGAAGAAAGACTTTCTTTTAATGTTTCCTTACCAGGTTTGGACTCTGTTTAAAATTTTTTGACCTGTAAGATTTTTGCAAAAATTTCTTAACTTGTAAAGAATTCAAGAAACCAAACCAAATTAAAAGTTTAGTTATACTTCTAAGTAGCCCGTTTTTCAACGATGCTTTTTTTAATTTGTTTCTGAAAGTCAGTCACCTGTCAAAATTAAAAATGTAATTTCCATAATAAATTATCAGTAAATTTTTATATATTTTGATATCAAATTTAAATATAACGTGTAATGTCATCTCCAAATAATTCTAAACAAAATGATCATAATATAAATAAAAATAGAACAGTGAAACCGGTCAGTGATAATCCTTTTATATGTAGCATTTGCCTAGAGGTTCCAAGAGACCCAGTAGTTACTATGTGTGGTCATCTGTTTTGGTAAGTCTTTAAAGTACATACTTACAAAAAATTTACTCAATAAAACGTTATCGATCAACCCTAGCTGGCCTTGCATACACCAGTGGATAGAAACAAGCCCCGGTAATTGGGTGTGTCCCCTATGTAATGCTAAAATAAGTAAGGATAGCTTTGTACCAATATATGGAAATGGGAGCGATTCCGGAAATGGAAACGAAAACGCATGTTCTTCTGGAAGTAACAACAGTAATCAATATGGAAATGCAAGTCTAAATGGGAATGGTTGCTGTTATGGTAATGGATATACGAATACAAATGTATACGGTTATGGCAATGAAAATGGGTATAACTACGGTAGTGGAGATGGAAATTGCAATTACATGAATGGAAATGTAAATCCAAATGATTATGAAAATCAGAAAGCATGCGGAAATACAAATGGAAACGAAAACGAATACGGCTGTGAGAGGACGTACAGTTGGGGTAATGGGTATGGATTTAGGAGTCAGTCCAGAAATGAAGATGAATGTGGTTATGGAAATAATAACGGAAGTGAAAATGGGTTTGGAAGCAATATTGCATGTGACAATGGAAACAAATATAAAAATGGAAACGGTTTTGGTGGCAGTTACTTGTATAGTAATGGAAATGGATATGCAAACACATATATGTGTGCTGACATACATGGAAGCAGAAATAATGAAATTTGTAGAAATGAAAACAGTAACGGATGTGGAGATAGGAATATAAGATCAAATGAATGTAATGGTAATATTCAGCCACGACCTTCTGGTCAAAGATGTCCAACATCACATAATCAAACTTTAGAGAGGAATTGTACTTCAAACAATACAAATTCGAACAATAACCCTCCAGAAGGTATTCCTGTCGTTTTTACGTATGGAATATATGGGTATGATCAATCCAAACAAAATCAGTCTGGTAATGAGTAAAAATTCAAATTTAATTTAATACCAGTTTAATCTTTTAAATATCCAAACTTAGGTTCTACCAGTTATCCATCTTGTAGATGTTGTTACCCATCACCTGGGTATTGGGATCCTCGATGGAATAATTATGCTTGGTACTTTAAAGAGAATAATAATGATGATGATGATTCCGATAGTGAAGATTCTTCAGATACGGAAAACCATCGCCCTCATCGCGTTCGTCGCCCTCATTGTACTCGTCGCCATTAGCGCTTTATTAATGTTTTAGCAAATTTAAAAATTTGCAAGTTTGTGCCTTTTATGTATTTTACTTTGTCTACAAATGTACATAAAGTCGACTAATTGTGTATTGTGATTTTAGATAAAATCAGAAAAATTATTGTTCTTGATTTATTGCATTTTCTCTAGTAGGTAACACCACACAATAAAGTACCTAATAGTGTTTTCGAGATATGGGCAAATGCGTCGATTTGCAATTTCTAACTTGTAAGATATCTGCAATTGCAATAACATGCACTGGAAGTGCCTACTGCCTATGTTTACACATACAAATCTAATCTGATCTCAAATTTGGATATTACAGAACTTCCAAAAATTTGACTTTGCTCAAGAACGATAATTTGTATTATTGCAAGCCTCTTCATAAGAACAGCTTCTTTACATCAGTGTTAAAGCTTGTGCTAAGAGGATTTTTATTTTTCCAGTACTGGTACAACCACACAAAAGATCCCACTGCTAGAATGAAGCATAAAGTAAGTACTCATAGAATCTTCTAGTGTTTTCTAAGAGAAAATGACAACAGACTACGCAGCCGTTCACCTTTGAACAATATGCTTAACATCACTGTAGATTTAACTTCTAACCTTCTTGATCATCTATCAACTATTAGTTAAGATAGACAACCTATACTTTATCTGCGCCTGCCAAAACCAGTTTTACTAAAAAGCTGTAGTAAAAGGAGACTCATTACTATTTTCGCAGAATTTTTCAAAACCATAGCCCCGAAGTTTTTACAATACAAACCAAAAGTCTGGTTTTGATATTTAAATGGTAGCAAAAAATCTACATATCTATATCTTTAGAACATGAACATGAGTCAATATCCTGATAGGTATATTCTAATATGTTATGCGAATTGAAACTAACAGTTCTGTGGCTATATCTATATCGTTTTGTCTTTTCATCCAAACTTCATTGCCATTTCTTACCACCACCCTTCACACAAACTATTTATGTGTAAGAACAAAATTGTTTTTAAATCCCCACACAACAATACAAAAACTGCCACAAATTGTTTGATAGGTCATCTCTTATTTGTAAGTTTCATTTTGACATTACTAGAGAAATCCAACGGAGATTGTAGCTCAGTTAAAGACGATGTTAGAAGTTTGAATCTCTTACCAAATTAGCGTAACCAGAAATGTCAACGTATAACAATCCAAAATGGACGGTCTGATATGGCGCCTTGAGGCTGTAAAGCTGAGTAAAAATATTGGCAAGAAACTTTTCAGAATTTTGACCGTACGCAATAGCATGTACCAGTAAACCTGCCCATCCAGATTTCCTGTCTGATAAGTCAATCTAACTACTTGCCTAGGTGCTTGGCATGTCGACTTGACCAGCGTTAAGCTGGTACTAGACGTCCGAGTTCCTCGCCAAGCCGACTTCCCAATCACCTGGGCAAGGAACAGGGCCTACCTATCAGGCAGTCAATCAAGCTGGAGAGGTCGACTGACACATGCTATTACACATTGCCAAAATTCTGGCGAGCTGCTTGCTAAACTTTTTGGCTACCTTTCCTTTTTTATAGCAAATTTGTTCCGATATGCAAGAAGAGCTATTACATGGCATTCCATAATAGTGTTACTCAGCGTTACCAAACCCTTGGCTACTCCTAGACACAAATACTATTTTATTTACTTACCAAGTCGACTTGATGTCTAGTACCGACTTATTAACAGAGAACAAGCAGTCTCATAAAGTGCTGTGCCATCCCCATTTGACTTGTCATATATTTCCAAATACAAGTATTTGTCTTATGATCAGTTTCGTGGCCAGCAACATGCCAGAATCTTAGATGTACGTAATGATTATCCGACAGGTCTGTCCAGTTCCTTGCCCAAGAGCTTAACAAGTCAACTTGCGTCAACATCTAATACCGCCTTTAGTTCAGAAGTTAAGAAGATTCCCTCCCAAAAGCTACATCGCATCTTTATAGTCATTTTTCACTCAGAAAGTAACAATGACAAAACTATAATTGCGCAAAAAACTTTCCTAAATGAAAGCGTTTTTGGATGCTTGTGGTGTTTGGAGTCTACTTTAAATTGTATGATACCTCTCTGCAAGTATAAAAGGGAAATCGCCAACGTTCTGTAAAAGAACAGTGAATAAAAAGAAGTATAATCCACCTGTCCAACTGGCTGTCTCGTTCTCTTTATTAGAAAGGTAGTCAATGCATGACCGTTTTCACTGTTAAATTGGTTCTTGGTTTTATGTCCTCCGAGCAAAGTCACGTTTGAACACAGATTGATTTAAATCTTTCTGCGTCTTGCAACACGTTCATCAAAACTACTTTGAGATTTATAAAAAACGTAGAAAAAGAACAACTCATGTATTTTATTCCTATGTTTGGGGGAAGGCTCGACGGTTTCACTTCCAAGACAAGAATGAGATAATTAAGTTTGTAGAAATTATCGAGACTCTTATCATGGAGTCCCACCGTGCCGCTCCTTTTAATCGTGTAGTACTCGCGGTTTTTTCTATTGCAGAACAGAACAAGCTCAGATTTGTTCCTAATCTCGATTTCCCAATAAAATAACTCTTTGCTCTATATATAATAACAGCTACTGCTTATAAAAATTGAATTGGAAGAGATTATTAGAACATGAACTACAACAGATAGGCAATTGTTAAAAACGGTCTAAAAAGAACTAAGAAGGAGCAAAGAAGTTTTAAAACTTATAGTTTTTGTTGTTGTTTTTTGGCCGAGGCTTTAGATACCCTTGGACTTCGTGGATTCAACTATAACGGTCATTTTGCCACCAACTACACGGAACCCACTGATTTACATTCCTCCCGTAGAATGGCATCCAACCAAAGGGAGAAACTTTTTGTTTTTGTCCCATAATTACTAATTTTCATTGATGGTCTAGCAAGAAGAAAAATAAAATCAAGGAGAGCTTTAAGAATTTCGAAACTTTTAAAATCAAGTTGGTGACGGTAAAGAGAACTTTGTTGATTTCTTACATTTTTAAAGCCTGATCGTTAGCTAAATTTAGATATTATACAGCACGTAAAAGGAATGCTACCCCAGTCAGCAAACTAGACAAAGAACATTCCTAATCATCTTCATTTTTTAGATCTTAAAGCCGATTTTGATGGATTTTTGGATGTATGGTTCCATGACGGCTTACTGACACCTTAAAACGTTCCAGTAAAAGAGAACAGGTTAGGTCAGAAAAAGTTTTTGGACCTTAGGTGTATTTCATTTTAAATAGTAATTTTATGCAGAATCAAAAAGTATCGAAATAGTTAGATGCCGATTGAGAAACGAAATAATTTCCTGAAAATTCTGAACTAAACTTTTTAATAAGAAAACATTGCATCAAACTACAAACCGAACCCAAAAAAATGTGATGTCACCAACATTGCTCCCAGAGTCTTTACCATGAAACATTATCCCCAAACTTGTAACCAACTCCCTAATGAATTTATCGAGGAGTCACATATACTCTCTGATTGCTAACGATTACTATTATTATTAATAATAATAGTTAATTACTACCACAGACTTACAAACATAAGTTTAGTTTGGAAACTTAGCATCAGTTTCTTCTTCGAATTCATTTATAATTATAGAGTAACTCGATGAATAATTATTAACTAAAAGAAATTAAACTGATGAACGTTGACATTTTTTATTTATTTTATGTTTTTCTCAATTTAGCCTTTTGGCCGTGACACAACATTATTGAATAGCTCATATCACTTTTGATTATGTGTAATGTAAAATTACACACACGCTAGAAAATATGAAAGCAAAAAATTAGTTACCGGCAAAAAATCGCATTAACAGAAATTTCTTATTCCGATCCTGTATCAGAAAGGCCTATATGTAACCGGGAAATTTTATAAAAATTATCTAATTACATGTGTGGTGTTTTTGATTTCTCAAGGTGATTGGTAACTATTTGTTATTCAATTACCTGCACGGTATATATACATCGCATATTTTACTTCTAAGAATCTTCAATTATTGTAAAAATGCTAAATTAGTCGCGTCTCTGTTTACAGAATACAAATCAATTCAGATTTATAATGGTATTAGTATAAAACTCTTTTCATCTGTCTATTTATTTACTTGTTTTATTTATTTTTAAGCTATTAGGCTTGTGCCTGAATGATTTATAAATTCTGTCCATATTTGTATGCAATTTCAGAATAGATTATTTAAAAATGGATGCATATTTTGCAGCTGGTTTGCTTACGAGTACTGATTTCGCTTCCACCATCAGTAAGATTACCTTTATACGAGGGCGGTTCAATAAGTACCCGTGTTAGAAATGAAGACACAATTTTTTTCAAATTTTTTTTTTTATTTTTAACATAGTCTCCTTTTAGAAATATTCTCCTAACGTTCCTGCCATTTTTTTAACCCCTCCAAAAAATACGCCACTATCTCCACGATGACTTCCTCGTTTGAGCTAAATTTTTCCCGCGAGCCATTTCTTCATGTTAGGAAACAAAAAAAAGTCGCAGGCAGCCAGATCGGGTGAATACGGGGGGTGCGGCAGCAATTCATAACACAATTCATGCAGTTTGGCGGCGACAACTCCGGATGAATGTGCTGCTGCGTTATCGTGGTGAAACAGCACCTTCTATTTCGTCAAATGCGGCCGTGTCTCCTTCAATTTTTTGTCGAAGCTGTCTAATAACTCACTGTAGTATTGTCCAGTGATCGTTCTTCCTTTTTCTAAAAAATCCATGAGGATAACGCCGTTCGCATCCCAAAAAATCGTCGCCATGACCTTTCCAGCCGATGGAACCATCTTCGCCTTCTTTGGAGCAGATTCACCGGGAGAAATCCATTGTTTTGATTGTTGCTTAGTTTCTGGTGTGTAGTGATGAATCCAGGTTTCATCAACGGTGACAACTCGACGCAAAAACTCCTTCGGATTTCGCTTAAATTGCTCCAAACACTGCTTCGAAGTTAACAGCCGCATCCGCTTGTTGTCCACCGTTAGCAATCGCGGCACCCATCGCGCCGACAATTTTTTCATCGCCAACTTATCATGTAAAATATTAATTGCCGTTCCGGTCGACACACCTACGGCCTCTGCTACTTCACGCACTTTCGTTCGTCGATCAGCGAGAATCATGTCGTGGACTTTTTGAATGATTTCCTCGGTAACCACGTCTGCCGGGCGTCCTGGTCGCTCCTCATCAAAAACGGATGTTCTCCCACGTTTAAATTCCTTGAACCGATATCTAACTGTGGTCATAGATGACGAAGTGTCCCCATAAACAGCATCCAACTTTGCTTTTATCTCCTCGCATTTTTTCCCATCCAAAAACAGAAAGCGAATTACCGAACGATACTGCTCTTTTTCCATCTTAGCTAAAATCACGAAACACGTCTTACTCAACTGGCTGTCAAATCCAAACTAACCTATCAATCAGTCTGCAATTTGTTATACCGTCGTTTGATAGATGGCAGCACACGATGATAACACCAACTTCCCTCAGGAACGCCTTATGTCGTCAAACACGGGTACTTGCTGAACCGCCCTCGTACATAAGTAGTTTAATACCATCAACTTTTAAAGTAAGTTCTTTTTAGACGTTTTAACGCTTAGGTGCTGATGTTTGAATAAAATTGATTTGTATCTATTTAACCCTTATCGATTTTATACCAATTCATTGCATGCGACATGTGCTTCAGTGTTACATCAAAGAGACATTCGTTAAAACAGTTTCTGTCTGGATAATTCACACTTATCACTGCAGTGTTTCTCTGCCGCTCTACAAGGGCAAGATAAGACTGACGCATTTTTTTGCACCTACAGCAGATTTTTACACAGTCAACAAAAACAAAAAGTGGTCTGCTTTTGGTACCATATGGTATTCCTTATGTAATTCAAATCTGATGTCTGTTTAGCTCCATCACCCACCAGTGTTTAGTAAATCGCAAAAATAACCTTAAAAACCTCATAAAATGGGAATGTCTACGTCAGATTAAAATATGCACTAGCACTTGTAAATTCAAAAACATCTGCATCCAGGGCACCTCCAGGTGGTGACGATGGGCAACGGTATCATTCAGGCAGAGACCCTGAATATGCTGTCGTGGTAGACACAGATAGGAAATATATTACGAAGCAGGGGCTCGGGACGCCAGTTTCGGCGGCTGGTCAGGGTGGGAAGGTGGGCCCACAAGCGTTGTCATCATGCGACCGTAGCTTCTTATGGGTAGGCAACTTGGCCCTTGAGAAGTATGACGCTACAAAAAGTCATCAATGTCATGAGGACCCGAATTTTGTTTGTTACGTTTATGGTAAATTTGAAGTAGCGAGATGACGTAAGACATGACTAAAAATATATACCACAAATGCTTTGATAGGGAGGTTCTTGACGGGGATATATTATGAACTTCTAATACTGTATGCTAAGTCGGTGAAAGACAACTAAAAATATCAACGTCGTCAAATTTATAACACCAGTAGTATGGCAAAGAGCTCAGTCAAAAGAAGATTGTTACTTTCATAATACAGCGGTGAAGGGTTTCAATTCGAAAAGTAAAACAAAAATAAAATACGCGGATGTTTGTACAATGACGAAACCTATATCATCAAATTACTTTAACAGCAGTTGTTCGGTCTATAAACCAATGAAAATTTTAGAAAGCGACAACGTAGAGAAAATTGCAGAAAAAGAAGATGATAATGATGAAGAATTCGACAGAAGTGAAAATGAAATTGAAGAATGAAGCTGGAGAAAGTTAAGTTCCAATACTTTTCGCTCAGAATGACTTAAACAATTTAATTTGGAGATACGCATTGCCAAAAGACGCATCTGAGAACTTAATCAGTGAACTAAAAGGCCCAAACTTGGTAGTGCCTGGAGCCAAATCTTCTATATATAGAGAAAGAGAAAAAGAATTTCGAAAATACTGTGCCAAAAATGAAATAGAAAGGGGATACCAGGGCAGATGGGACGTCAATATGATGGCTGATTACTGCTGGATGCTAAGAAAGATGCAGAAACACACGAAAGGAAAAAATCCAGAAATCCACCCCACAGGTCATTCAAGGATAAAAGAGTACGTTATCAGCGCAAGAAATAACTTCACCTACTTGAATTTTTTAATGTTTAGGTGTACAAGTACTAATGCACATTTTAATCTGACGTAGACATCAACATCAAGATTTTCCCATTTTATGAGGTTTTTAGGTTATTTGTTGATGATTAGATGAAGTGCTTTGAGGTCAGTTTAGGGCTTGAATTGCACTAAGACGAACCGGAACGGTGTTTGGATTCGTGAAAATTTTCGAAAGATCGTTCCGGTTTGTGAGCTAATAAGGTACGCCACTGAAATCAAAATTCTAAGAATTCTTGTTTATATTTAGTGTCAAACTCTACAGAATCCAATATCAAACTCACTTTTATTTTTCAACTGACTTTTGTATTAAAAATTAAATGTATGGGATATAACTTTTAATTTTATTATTAGTGTTATGAACCCCGTAGATGCAGTTTCGATTCGTGAATTTTTCCAATTCAAACACTGCATTAGTTGTATACTTTCCCGTAAGTAAATAAAACCGCTAAGTAAAAATTCGACTATGTATTGCATCTTTTTTGATTTTAACAATATTTTGTTATCAGTGATGGAGGATATGATAGTTGAAACTGGTATACTTTTGGACGTTTTTGTTTACACTAGGCTATCTAATGACCAACCAACTTTTTCCTTTAATTTAAAACCAAACACACTACAATCGGGCAACTACGAAAGGCTTGAAAAGCCATTGAAAAATGTTTTTTAACTAAAAATTTCCAGACCACAAGTGGAAGTTAAAAAACTAAGAATTTCTGTTTTTTCTTTTTTCTGGAATTTTCAGATGGTAAGTGCAGGTTTCCAAATGATAACTAAAGACTTTCGCTTCTTATATGGAAATTTCAGTAGTTATCTAAAAATCTCTAGCTGTTATCTGGAAGTTCCTAGTTGTGATTTCCACCTATCATCTGGAAATTTTCAGTTATCAATTGAAAGTTTCCATATGTCATCTGAAAATTTCTAGTTAAAAAATAGGTAACGAATTGTGTAACAGCACTATTATATGAAAATGCTACGATTTAAGGTGTTATAGACTTCAAGGACGCCAGCGTGGAAATTTCCAAAAATGCGAAAATGTTGTTTTGTAGATGCAGTAGAACCATAGCCAAATTATTTTGCGTATCACCTAAACTTAATGTTTGAAACTGATAATCTTCTTGTTGTTTATGAAATGTTGACCCTCAGTACCTGAGAGCGCAATTGAATCATCGCATTGTTGCAACTGCAAGGGTTGAAGATCTTGAAGATTTATAAATAAGAAGAAGCCGGCATGGAAACCTCCGAGTATTTTGGTGATGAATTATAAAATTTTCTGCCGAGATCTGATGCTCTTCAATTTAAAACCAGTTTGAGCACTAAGTGACCATTCCGTGCGTCATGGTGCACGTTTGGAAAAAGAAATCTTTAAAGTTCTGAAATTTGAAGAAGTCGGCACGAGAATTTTAATATGCATTTTGTATTAAATAACCAATATGGAAAAGTTCAGTTTTATTTTTTTTTAGGTTGAAACCCATGATTCTTGGGTTATCAAATAAATGCGTTACGTTATTTTAAAAACAAGCTCTAATTTTGAATTAAATATGGTAACCAAATAACCTTCACAGGATGCTGAAAATGTATAGAAATAGCTGCAAAGATATTCAAGTATTTGTTCAACATTTTAAAGCGGTTAGCCTTCTCTTTTTTCCTTTTCTAATTTTAAATACGAAAAGAAGCTATTTGGATATTAAAACTCAACTAATCAGAAATTCTTGTGTTTTCCCAGTTTTTGAATGTTTTAATTTCTGTTTTTTAAGCTTAAATAAATGATAAGGTAGGTACTTTACTTTTTTGTTTTTAAAGTTAACATTAATTATTTCTTGCTTTGTTGTATACTTTGATACATGATACAATTTAAAAGGTATGGTGATTACTTGTTAATTTCTCTAATTAACGCCTAATTTTAAAATCATTGTAGTGATTTGGGGTAGTACCCTAACAATCCACAGGGAAAGAGTAAACGAAAATTCAATTAATATTTAAGTCAACTAAAGTGTACCTCCAGCAACAAATAATTCGTTAACAAACTTGATGATAAATTTGTTTTTTTTTCGTAGGCAGTTAGAAAACCTGTTTTGTATGTTTCTTAATAATTTTATATTTTTCTTTTCCAGTTTGATCTGTAATCGGTTCACAATTTGAAGTTTATACGTGTTATTGTTCCTCGCCGTCTTTGCTGTTATTACACTGCAACAGCCTGTTCTAGATGATCCTTATATTATGAGTACCTATTATATTAATGTGTACTAA
>VTPC01003540.1:28696-49354 GCA_011009095.1 Ignelater luminosus | reverse complement strand
AATGAAAAAGATTTAGGAATATTAAAAGACAACAAGTTTAAAGTGAAACTGTATTTCAGGAAAACTGGTTTGGAAAAAACTCCACTATTCTTCAACTAAACTATCCATTAACATCAGTATCATTGCAGATGCCGCTGTTAACAAAAGTTTTGAAGTATGATTCTAATTTAATTTTTTTGTCGAAATATATAGTTACAACTAAAATTGAAGGGTGGTTCTATCAAGATCTAAATTTCTTCAAAGAACACAATTTGCTCAAAGTGCTCCGAATACCATACAAATTCTTCCTTAAAAAGGTCCATTGAAATCAAAACAATTTTAAGATCTTTGACTCTTTTAGGTCTCTCCAATAATTTAGATTCACGACAAAATGCCCTAAGTTTAGATAACATCTACATAATTACACAGAAATCTAAAAAAATACTCATCTTAAATTTGCTCAAGTCTGGTTCAATACTTACTGTACAAATTAAAAAATCTTTAACTTTTACGGATTTCGATAAATAGCCGCTTTACCTTAGTATTCTTCTTTATTCTTTTTAGCTTTGAACTACTTATATGCCACAGCAAATTAGCTATAATGCTATTTTGGAATTTCATGATATCTCAGTGAGATTGTGAATATATTCAGATACCTTATTTTTGTTTATCAAAACTTTAGTTAACATTGTTTCCAATTTAGCGTGTAGAATATTTATGTTGATACACGTGTGATTCTTAGAATTATGTCGACTAGTGATACTGTACCAGGCCAAGCTCGTTTTAATATAAATCAATTTACATTCAAATCTTCCATCGTGTATAGGGATTAGTGCGTGTGTCCATATATGATTCCTGTTTAAACCTGACTTTTACTTGGTTGTTTGGCACGTTTCAGGCCGCGAAAAGCTAGAATGTTCCATTGTTACGAATAGGAATGTTTGTTTCCTTGTCTTTATCTTACTTATGTTAGTACGGTTGCGCCTAGTTGGAGATGGCGGGAAGTTAAGTCGTCCTGACGCAAATTTGAACGCGCAGTCATCAGAGGGTTGTCGTCCGAACAGGGTTTGCCGCGTGTGTGCTCTCATTTGGTGTGGTCGCTGGGTGAACAGCGCACTGTAAACTCACTTTTCATGTTGTGTCAAATATTTTATGGAACTTTTGGAAAGTGTCTTGGAGTCAATACGGTTACTGTACCGAATGTATCAAAATTTTGCAAATGCTTAAAAATAGACATTTCCTTCGTTATCGTTTCGTGGATTTTAATTTCATTAACCCAAAAATTTTGTCTAACAAAGTTAGGATCGTGAAAGTTTATGACACTCTTGGTTCTAGTTAGAAGAACTTTATTTGAAAATATTGAACCCTCTCGTTTTCAGAAAATCGTTAATAAAACAATTATTTTGTTTGAAAGATTTAACTGAGCGTACTGAGCATTCAACGGCTACGTAGAATTGTGTATTGAAGTGTGCATCTACGCTTTGACGCTTGAACAATGTTTTGTGCGTGAATAATGTACCTTTTTTGTGTGCGACGCTTCTTAAAGCATGCGAGGGTCACTGACCATCCCGCAAGCCGTTTGAGTTCTGTAGATCGAGAAAACAAATCCTGTGCTACTGAGTCCTAGCTTGGTAGTCTCCTATCCAGATTGGATGACGATCAGTTACTATTTATAACTTTATAAGATACTGGTAGATTGATAGTTTTGTTTGTATTTACTTTGCTTGTGTTGTATAGTAAAGTCAATCATATTAACAGCCTGGTAGGTAGATTTTGTAATAATAGGTGGCCAAGTTTAAACTGAAATTAGAACTATAATTTTACTTTAATAAGTTAAAGTCTTCATTGAAATTGGATAGCAAAATTTTGTAATTTTTCTTCAAGAATGGTTTTTTAAGAATTCCTAAATTTATTATTGACCTCCTGAAAAATCTAACGTTTTGATATCTACACTTTTGATTTTGATATACATTTTGATTTGATTTGTGAAATCTAATGTTGTTATATTTATATTTTTTTGGTTTTTATTTATACATTCACATTGTTCTGTTAAGCCCAGTGTTGTTTTTCTTTTGTCTTGGTTTTGTTTTTAATCAAATAAATAAGAGTAAACAAACACACTTAGCATTTAATTTGGGTACTGTTTAGTAATTCCTTTTTCAGGCGAAATGTGTCTTTAGACAATATTGTACAGACAATGTAAACCAGGGCTGGATCAGTCTATGGCGTATTGATTGAGCCGACTTTCTTATTTATGAGTAAATTTTTAGATTATATAATACGGCTTGGAGTGACCACTGATCCCTATTACCCTGTGTAAGATTTGCTGTGTAAGCTACATAATTGTGCACACTGTTGTGACTTTGTTTAAGCGAAAGTATTAAGATCAGGTTAGTAGGACTTCTCTTGGTGAGTTTGAAGAGAGCTTGAGTTCAGAGTGCTCACTGCTACCAAAGTGAACGTGTTGATCTTGACTTGATTTTTGGTACCCATATCGACTGTGACATCTTCAAGGAATAAGTGAGGTCCTTTTATTCAGCTCTTAACTCAATTTATGGTAAATTATCTGCGATTTACTCCCATCTTCGACGTTTGAGCTGCTGCAAGCAATACCTCCCCCTCCACCGTTAGGTCTGCACAGGTATAATAATGCTACTTTCCGGGTTTTGTCCGTGACGTAGCTTGGTGGTATAATAATTTCAAAGAAGTTTTTCATTTGTGTTTTTTTCTTAGCCCAGCTGTTGTTATCAGTTTGAATCATGTGACTTCCCTGTCCACCTCTACTTGATTTTGCTTGCGCTTCTTACTATGTGGGGGACTTTTGGTTTATTCTGTAGATTCCGCTTTATATGAGTTCTATCAATAGGCCTCTTCAGTTGGTTTATAAATATTGCCATTAAATACCTGAAGATAATTATTTCTCACTTGTATTAGTACTACAAGTTACTCGGAAAATACAAAATAATAAGAGAATATTTTTGAATAACTTCAGTTCTATTTATCATTATGTACAAAGTCAGTTTAATACTTCAGGTACTTCAATTTGATTTTTCGCCGTCAAGAAACTTCCTATCGATGTCGTGAGAATGTCTGACTAAAAAATTGATAAACAGATTAAAAAGTAGCGTTAACTTCAAAATATTTATCTATGTTTTTTACTTCCCAAAGCAAAGCTGAAGATTTGATCAAAATCCGCTCTGCTATACCATCCTTCCGTTTAATCCACCACATTGGTGAGCATGCATTTCTTCTCAATTAGAAAGGCTTATCTTACAGAACGATAAATAACTGTAATTCTACCTATATATTTTTGTAAGTTGAAGTATTCTGCTTATTTGGCAACCATCTTCTGAGAAGATGTAGAAGAAGAAAACGATGAGTCTATCTTTAATCTAGCCATGATGGAATTCAATTTAGGAGTTTGGAGTTTCATTGGTAGATCTACAATACTTCTAAAGATTTTATGGTTTTATAGTTTTGTTGTCAAAAATATTGTTCAGCACTATAAAATACTAAGACAATTAATACTTTTCTATAGTTATTATGTTTCAGAAACATTCAACATAGTGTGTTGAACGACCTAAAATTTACTAACGCACTAATAAAAGTATAAATGAGAAGATCTAGCATAAAGTACAGACATGGTACTTGTGGTTCAGTGTTTCTAACCAACAAAGTCCTAGCTAAATGCGCCGTTACTGCAGAAATGCGAATCTCTTACAACTGAAAGAAAATGAAAAAGATCCTACAAAACCAAATTTCCTCATTACTTTCAACTATAGATTCTTTTTACACTCCCGAGTCGGACTGTTATTAACGCGTATTATAAGATATAGATAAGTCTTGACCTACTAATACATCTTTAGATAATTGCAATTCTTGTAATGAATTTTATTATTAAGAAATTACTAGAGAAAGTATTTATTTCTGCAAAAGATAATACATTTAGTCCTTGTTTTGCATGCAGTATAAATCCTTACAAAAACTACCAGTTCACCATTGATCAATGACATAAGAAGATCCAAAGCAACCTCAAGATTATGTGTGACATTTAAACAATAATGCGTTAGATATTCCTCCACCAACATGAATTATCTAACAGTTCAGTTGGTAGAGCATCGGCGCGGAAAGCCGAATAGCAAAGGTTCAAATCCTATTTAAGGCTGAATATTTTCTATCTGCATTAGCTTCTTAAAAAGAAACTAAACATTTTAAACAATTTATCAAATTTAATTAGCAAACGTGACAGAAGTTGAGGGATATCGATGTATTGAATATTATAACCGGACCGTCCACGCCAGAGGCACTTGACATTTTAATTTCTTTTAACTCAAATAATTGCAAAATTAGAAACTAATAAATCAATAATTATCGATTGATTCATCTAAACAGGCATATTTCGGCGCGTTTTTATCCCGCCAAAAATAGTAAACATGATGCGGTTCGTTGCGTCGGATTATCATGCATCACTGATAACAGGGGGTATAAATACTCCGGTTTTAAGCCACCTTTAACATTAATTGATAAGCATTCATCCAAGATGTTGCTCCCATTCGATGAAGAGTTGATGCCATACATTACATCGATAATGTTGGTGGTCGCGCTAATATTTTGGTAAGTGTCTCTTTGCTATTTATTATTATTTATTGTTTATTAAATATTTTACTTTACACCATTACTTTAACTGCTTACTTATGTAGTCTGTTCTATTGTTTCAGCTTTCTCGACGGTCTAACTGAGAAGAAGAACCCTGTATACAACAAGTATAATGTTAGGACGGTACCTAAGCGTGGAGTTCGAGATCCAATAAAAACTGTTAAAGCTGAAATGCTAACGATTTCAGAAACTCCTAGGAGGTCTAGGTCTGCATTGAGAATACGTCGAAGACGATTACTAGTATAACTTTACGGTTAGATGACAAATAGTTAGGTTAAGATTAATGGACTGCTAAGCTAGAAGCTTTACGATAAAAATATAGTTTTATCTTCTACATAGGTTATAAGTTTATTATTAAACAATTTGACTGAAATTATAAAATTGTAATATTTTAAATAAAAATATTTTTTATTTTGCGTATTTCAACATAATAAGTTGCTGAAAATTGCTGCCGTACTATGCACAAAAGCAAAAAAAGCACTGAACGAAATTTCGATATTTCTTTCGCTTATCCGGCACACTCCTCACCACACAACTCCAACACCGTTCTGAAAAGAACCGTCGCGTCGAACTCCTCGTCGTCTCTGTGTGACGGCTCGCGGGCCGTCCTTGGGTACACCATCCAACCTGGGTCATCGACACCATCACTTGCGGGAATCATGGAGAACCTGCTTCCGGCCTGCACCACCTTCGCCACCAGACCATCATCACCGTGGACTGCGGGCGTGCGGACTGCTTGGCACCCGACATATTGGCGTGCACGACAGGAGTTACCCACCATTTTTCCAACTCACCAGCCATAGAGAGATTAAGTTCTCTAAATGGCAGCCACCTACGGTGGCATTTATTCATTGATCCTCCTCCTCGCTTATCCGGAAAATGGAATATCAAGTGCCCCTCTTTCCCCTCGCAAGCCTATGGTCTCCCCCACTACATATTTTCATCAAATCCATTCGATGTTTCTTCGGACTATGTGTAGAATAGCGTATGTAATCCCTTCAGATCGCACATCTATGAGTTTTGTTATTCAAGTGGTTTAAAAAAAAAGGCAATAAAGAAAGATTTACCTTTCAAGTGGAAGCTTATACATCAACATCTAATTCTTCCAAATTTCGTGTTAAATAAAACAACCAAGATTTTATACTATCAAAACGCTAACCGCGATCTTTAAACTCAATTCAGCAAGTAGTCTATAATGACTGCAAATCAAGCAAACAAATTCTTAGAATCAATACGAAAGGTATTAGAGTTTGTTATAAACAGACTAATTAAAAGAGAAATTGTTATTTAGAAATTTTATAAAGGGAAGTCTGCTCTGTGAATTTAAGCTTGTCGTCATCTGATAACTCTTTAGATCTACTAAATGTTAAATAAAACAATCAAAATGAAAAAGATTTAGGAATATTAAAAGACAACAAGTTTAAAGTGAACTGTATTTCAAGAAAACTGGTTTCTAAAAAACTCCACTATTCTTCAACTAAACTATCCATTAACATCAGTATCATTGCAGATGCCGCTTTTAACAAAAGTTTTGAAGTATGATCCTAATTTAATTTTTTTGTCGAAATATATAGTTACAACTAAAATTGAAGGGTGGTTCTATCAAGTTCTAAAATTTCTTCAAAGAACACAATTTGCTCAAAGTGCTCTGAATACCAAACAATTTCTTCCTTGAAAAGGTCCATTGAAATCAAAACAATTTTTAGTTCTTTGACTCCAATAATTTGAATTTACGACAAAATGCCCTAAGTTTAGATAACATCTACATAATTACACAGAAATCTAAAAAATACTCATCTTAAATTTGCTCAAGTCTGGTTTAATACTTACTAAAAATTGAAAAATCTTTGACTTTTACGGATTTTGATAAATAGCCGCTTTACCTTAGTACTCTTCTTTATTCTTTTTAGCTTTGAACTACTTATTAGGCACAGCAAATCAGCTATAATGCTATTTTGAAATTTCATGATATCTCAGTGAGATTGCGAATATATTCAGATACCTTATTTTTGTCTATCAAAACTTTAGTTAACATTGTTTCCAATTTAGCGTGTACAATATTTATGTTGATACACGTGTGATTCTTAGAATTATGTCGACTAGGGATACTGTCCCAGGCCAAGCTCGTTTTAATATAAATCAATTTACTTTCAAAACTTCCATCGTGTATAGGGATTAGTGCATGTGTCCATATATGATTCCTGTTTAAACCTGACTTTTACCTGGTTGTTTGGCACGCTTCACGCCGCAAAAAGCTAGAATGTTCCATTGTTACGAATAGGAATGTTTGTTTCCTTGTCTTTATCTTACTTATGTAAGAAACAACATTTTAAACAATTTATCAAATTTAATTAGCAAACGTGACAGAAGTTGAGGGATATCGATGTATTGAATATTATAACAGGACCGTCCACGCCAGAGGCACTTGATATTTTAATTTCTTTTTAATTAAATAATTGTAAAATTAGAAATCAATAATTATCGATTGGTTGATCCAGATAGGCACATTTCGGCGCGTTTTTATCCCGCCAAAAATAGTAAACATGATGCGGTTCGTTGCGTCGGATTATCATGCATCACTGATAACAGGGGGTATTAATACTCCGGTTTTAAGCCACCTTTATCATTAAGTGATAAGCATTCATCCAAGATGTTACTTCCATTTGATGAAGAGTTGATGCCGTACATTACACTGACAATGTTGGTGGTCGCGCTAATATTGTGGTAAGTGTCTCTTTGCTGTTCATTATTATTTATTGTTTTTTAAATATTTTATTTTACCCTATTACTTTAACTGTTTATTTATGTAGTCTGTTCTATTGTTTCAGCTTTCTCGACGGTCTAACCGAGAAGAAGAACCCTGTATACAACAAGTATAATGTAAGGACGGTACCTAAGCGTGGAGTTCGAGATCCAATAAAAACTGTTAAAGCTGAAGTGCTAACGATTTCAGAAACTCCTAGGAGGTCTAGGTCTTCATTGAGAATACGTCGAAGACGATTACTAGTATAACTTCACGGTTAGATAACAAACAGTTAGGTTAAGATTAATGGACTGCTAAGCTTGGAGCTTTACGATAAAAATATAGTTGTATCTCTTACATAGGTTATAAGTTTATTATTAAAGAAATTTGACTGAAATTATAAAATTTTAATATCTTGAATAAAAATATTTTGTATTTTGTGTATTTCAACATGATAAGTTGTTGAAAATTACTGTGAACTTAAAACTTTGCTGCGGTTTAGTTTGATAGGCAACACGTTTTACAATTCACAGATACCTTAGTGTTATTGCACATTTTAAAAACAAAATGGATCATTCTTGTATAACTTGTTTTGTATAATAAGATTTGTTAAAAAAAATAATAATTATAAATATTATAAAGCCTTAGAAGCTTAATAATAAACATGAAAACTTATTTAACAAAAAAACGTAAACGAAATGAACAGATTCGTACAAAAGTTAAACAGGAAATATAACCAAACAAATATCAAACAGTCTGCTTTTGTCAGTTTTTAAATTTATAGCAAACTATGGTTCAATTAACAAGGGTTTAACTTTTAAAGAAAAGCCAGCCCTGAATTATAAGATGTGTTGTCTATTCTCAAACATTCAGGGGAGACCCCGTAAAATGAGCTTACTGCATTTATATATTTTGATATAAAAATATTATAAAATCTAAAAGACGATCCTTTAAAAGATAAACTTTGATTTCGGTTAAAAATGTCATAACCGATACAATAACTTAAACTTGCGTTCACGCGTGGTTTTAAAAAGCTATTAATGAAAAGGCAAACGACCCAAACGTACATATTTGTAAAACAATATTCTATTAGTAATACCAAAAACTTCCGCGTGTCGCATTTGCAAACAAATATAATTAATGGGTTTTTTAGGGTAATTACCAAAATACAATTGAATAACTTAATTTGGACTGCTGTTTATGAGAAAGAGGCAATTTCGTGATAGTATTTCTAAATAATAGTGCGTATTTACATGTCGTTTAAAACAAATATTTTGTTTCAATAATTGGTCGTTTCACATGCAAATTAGTGGAAATAACGCGAGAATTTTCGTCAATGTGAAAATTCGTTATGAATTTACAGAATTGTTCGATTCCATCAATAATAAGTGTTTGTGTTTGTATACAAACAGGAGTCTTTTAAGAGATAAATAAACACTTTAATATGGTGGATTCAGGAAGTAAAATTAATTTTTTTTACTACTTTAGAATTTAATTCCAAGCTTTTTTAGTTCGAAATTGTAATCTTGTTTAAATCTATAAAAATTATTTCAGGGTTACCAGTGGTTTACTATAATAAAATTCCCTTTCAGTAACTTTTCTATTACAAACTAGCCAGGGTACTACATTTGACATTTTCAGCCTGTTTACAATTTGGACAGTTAGTTTTGGGTTAATTTTACAACTAGGTTAGAAATAACAACATCGCCATAACTGATAATTAAAAAAATATCTTTAAAACTTATAGTCCATTTTTTTAATTATAGAATTCAGAATAGGCTTTGGTTTTATCACATTTCTGTAGTATACAAGAAATATACAGTAAAACCAATTACAGTCGAAGTTTAATTTAGAAAATTGACACAAATGACAAACCTTTAACCTATAAGTATTTAATTAATAACTCTTAGCAAAACTTCAAAGTAGACCGTTACAAAAATATCAGGCCTACTGTGAGTCCTATAATAGGATATAAAAGCGTACTGTACTTGATTTAATATCATTGTCATGTTAGGTTTTGTTTTGCTTGTTTGCAATAAAGATACTTACAGAAACTGTATTGCCAACTTTAATACAATTAAATATATTTCAGATGTAACAACTTAGCAAACCAATATCACGACCAACCTTTACACAAAAAGGTCGTGAGCAGCATATACATAGCGGCATTTTGTATTATAAAATTAAAAAAAAAACAGTTTAACATTGACTTGAAGAATCTACTACAACTGAAACAATCAGCCCATTTTGGGTTGTGTAAAAGGGATGCAAGATTGTTTGTTTCAATCCCATATACTTCTAGTATTTTGTGGGCAACATTGTGTAATGTCATTTTAAAGATTTGCGTACTTATTCGAGTTCTGTCTTGAGTTTTGTTTTAAATGCATTCATTTAATATGAATTTATCGTTTCATTTCGCTTTTTAACGTTTAGTGAGTTATTTATATTAGTAACAGATATTTCGTCCAGGGTTTCTTTAGAGTTCTATTGTTAAAAACTAAAGTGTATTCAACAAATTGTTTTATGTTTTTTTCATTGTTGATGAAATCCTTTCTTCGTTGTGAGAATGTTTTATTTAGGCTTGATTTTATTACTAAAATGTGTCTTGTTCTAGTTTGAAACTGTTTATGGATCTTTGTTATACTTTTGTTTTATTATCAATTCAAGGAAATTTTGTTTACGTTCGAGTCTGTTCCTAAGAAAAAAATGCTTGCCGTGTGCAAATTCATGTCTGGTAAAGGCAGCTTTACATTAAAGAAATAATGTCTGGTATCTTTCCAATTTTTTAATTGACCGCCTATGTTTCATTTATAATATAGTTTACAACCAGCTTCTTTACTATTTCAAATCATTTCATGTGTGAGAAAAGTTTCGCTTTCTCGCAGACTCCAACTTGGTCTGTTGTCGAGGCAGGCGGGCTCCTCCTCGGAATTCAGCCGTGTGCTGTCCGCGTCTTATCTTTATCTCTTATGTGCCCCGGAACGCGACCGTGTTTAATTCCAACTTTGAGTTGCTATAAGTTTGTTTATGTGCCGGTATTTTGTTTCATATTTGTTAATTCTGAGGAAAGGCCTCCGGAGAGATTAAAAACCATCGCCCTACTGGACATATCTTAGATTTAAACTTATAAGCAGAAGGGTTTAACCCAATTAACTTTCTAGTGAGTGTGTAAGGTGAATAATTTCATTGTATTCAGTTCCCTGTTGGAGGGTTCGTATAAAGGGATGACCGTGTCGCTGCCCGTTGTTTTTGACTCATTTAGTTCTGACATCTTTCTCTTGTTTGTTGTTAAAATAGTAATCTTGGGAACTGTCGTTATGTGTTGTGTGTTTGACGACTCCGCTATCTTTGTCATACTATCTGGCTGGTGAGAATAACACCTCATCTTTAGTGTCCACTGAGAGATTTGGTATTCTCTTCGCTAATAAGAAAATTAAAGTTTTGTGTTTGTGGAAATTGAGTGTTTAAAATTTATAGTGTACGTAACCATGCCTCCTCATTGTTCGATTTTATGTAAATTCAATTCTCGTTAACTGGGGATGTTGCTGGAAATCAAAAGGCCTCCAGATTTAGAGAGTAAGACAAAAAACTCTTTATATTGTATGTATGCTTGTATTTCTTTCTTTTTTTATGTATTGTTTTGTTTAAATACTTTGAGAACTTAACGCAAATTGATTAATTTTTAAATGATAGGTAAAGTATCTTTATAATGTAATCTTTCCCGAAAATTTAGGGTAACAATAAGTTGTTTAAATTTTTATAATAATCCTTCGACATTTTCGTTTGAAGTATTTAATATAATTTTATAGGCTCTAGATTTCATATCAGTTTTGAATCATGTTTGACTTTGTTCATTTAAATGTTTGTTTAATAATGTTGTGTTTTAAAGGTTCTTAATCGCATTTGTTAAACCTAATCTTTATGTAATAATGTCATTCTTTTAGTAAATGTTTGTAAAGTAATAATTTCGTTATTCAACTACACCATTTTGAACCTTTTTTTTTGCACAGATGTTTATTCTATTTGATTTCAAAGCATAAAAATAAATTCATGTAGTTTAACTTTTGTCTTATTTATGTAAACTTGTTTTGTCTTATAAGATATTTACGTACCGTATCGAAGAAATCCTGACTTGGAGTAACAAAGATATTATTTGATTTTCTGTATAAAACTTTATTTACAGTTTTAAGAAACGATAGAGAGGCTGGAGATCTAAAACGTTTATTTTATTTTAAGTTGCGAAACGAATGTAGGTTCCCTGGTAAGTAACAAGAATGCAATTTAATTTCAGGATACGATTTTTAAGTTTTTATATACAGGCTGGTATTTTGAGTAAACCTTATATACAGGGTGTTGTTTGGAAAGAAGTCTATATACAGGGTGCTAACCTACGAGAAGCTGCGTAAGTAAGTCAATGGTTTCTTTCTTCTAGTTCAGCTTCTGGCGCCCTCTAGATGTCTTTTTTTGAATTTTTAGTCAAAATTTAAGCTTTGGGTTTAGCTAAGAACATAAATATCTAGGTTATTTACTATCTTTGAACCTCCCCGTCTTCGACTTCGAGCTACAGGATTGAACATCTTCCGATTTCTGGCTTATACAAAAATTAGGCCTCCTTTTCAACTTTTTCCCGTTACAACTGTAGGTTATATACTATATGATTATTGTACATAACGTCAGTTACAGTTAAATGGCATCGAGAACTTTAAAGCCGTATTTCTCAAAATTATGATTTTACAAACTAAACTTTCAAAACGTTATATCTTCCTTTTTAACACATTGAGCTGTTCTTTTTTTTAAATACTATCCTCTAGCTCCGTAGAATAAGACGCACTCAAAAACTTTTCTAAACTTTTGGTATGATTTTATAGATCGCGTGACATATATAGATTCTTTCTATGCCCCTTTATTGTCCTTTTAAAAAAAGTTGAGAATCACCTTGTATGGTTGTAGAAATTGAGGAATCTGCCTAACTTCCCAATATTTTATATAGTATAATATGTTACAGCTGACTGTAAATATTTCTCAGAACCGATGTTAGAATTCCAACCCAATCCATTAAGGCTCACTTTTACAGTCGTCAGATAAATTTATTTAGGATCAACTGCAATTTTTTTAGTTGTATTAATGGTACTCATTTCCTAGATAAACTTATCCACAGTTTATCGGTTTAATTTGCAGACATCGTAAGTCCGAAAACAACAATTTTGCATGAAAAACAAAATCATTTTGCAAATGTAATACTTGTGACCTGTGCACCATATTTTAGTTTGCATTTTATGATGTTCCAAAATATTTTAAAGCTTTAATTATTATTAATGAAAAGAAGTCTGAAATATTTTTCAATAAATTCTGCATAAATTTCAATTTTAATAAAACAGACTTACGGCATTTGCAGATTAAGTCGTCGAATTGTAAAAAGGACCTAATAGATGTAATAATCCAATTTGCATTAAAAGTAGGTAGCTTTTTTTAGCTAATGGGTACTATACAAGGTGAATCAGATTGATTATCATTATAGGCTATCTGGGTTAGTATTGATAAAATCGGAAAACAGTTTTCATGACCAAGGCTGGTTTTTTATCCTGAGATCGAATCTGAAATATCGTGGCATACTTTTGAAGTATTAGTGGAAAATTTTTGTTTCTAATGATAGCTTTTCTCCATATTATCTTCTTGTGAAAAGCTGTCTAAGCACTTTAAAGGCATTATTTACTATGGCATGTTGCTCCAAATTAAACAATTAGTAACCAGAAAAAGTTTTGCAGAAAAACAAACCAAAATAGAAAATCTGTTGTTACATTTTACTTCATGATAGAAAAGTAGCCTATAATCACGAAAACCGTTTTTCGCTCTTAACAATGCATGAGCAGATTTCTACCGTGCAGTAAAAAATGTTTTTATTATTGTGATAGAATTTTAAATTAAAAACAAACTTTTACTTAAGGTACTTATGGTTAACACGAACTGCTCACATGCAAATTTGTTCGCGCGGTGACAGTGTAGAAACTGATACGCTCGCCTGAAACAGTACTAATAACCCAGATATGACAACCAATTTGATCCACTCTTTACATTTAATCTTACTGTGGTAAAACGGTTCCAACTGCACTCACAAAAAAATTCTTGCGGATGCCAACGTAATCCCCTTTTTCTACCTCAGAGATACAATTACGAGTACCTCCTCTGCAAGTGTATCGCGGTTCCATAAGATTTCGCTGGCTACCCATACATGTACAACTCGAAATTGTTCTCTGATTTTTCTAGGTTTTCCCTGACACTATAGGTTTTCCTGGTTTTCCAGGTCGCTGAGGACTCTACATCTGTAGTGTTTTGTGTTACTGTAATTATGCAGCCAGTTTCGTTTTTTTAAATTTTTTTGTTTTCTCATTTGTTTATTCCTGTTGCTGCCACCACTTATACAATTTGGGAAGGTATTGGATAGGCTCAAGCCCATTTGTGTTATTTTGAAAACTTAGGTCTTTCTGTAATTAAATGGCACTTTCTAACAATTAAATAGCATGTGAAAGTTATATTTCTTAATTAACTCCGTCTTGTTGTATTTATACGAATAGTATCTTTGTGAGCCCCTTATATTTATAATTTTATATCTTAGAAGATGATCTTAAAATGGTTTGCAAATGTAAAATAGAATTGTTTAATTTCATTTTTTGAGGTAAAATTGTCTACAAAATGAAAATTCCTTTCTATTTCTAAAAGGTTCGGAAAAAATTAGAATTAAAAAATTAGAAATTAATAAATCAATAATTATCGATTGGTTGATCTAGACAGGCTCATTTCGGCGCGTTTTTATGCCGCCAAAAATAGTAAACATGATGCGGTTCGTTGCTTCAGACTTTCATGCATCACTGATAACAGGGGGTATAAATACTCCGGTTTTAAGCCACCCTTATCATTAATTGATAAGCATTCATCCAAGATGTTGCTTCCATTCGATGAAGAGTTGATGCCGTACATCACATTAACAATGTTGGTGATTGCGCTAATATTGTGGTAAGTGTCTTTTTGCTATTTATTATTACTTATTGGTTTTTTTTAATATTTTACTTTACACTATTACTTTAACTGCTTACTTATGTACTCTGTTCTATTGTTTCAGCTTTCTCGACGGTCTAACTGAGAAGAAAAACCCTGTATACAACAAGTATAATGTAAGGACGGTACCTAAGGCTGGAGTTCGAGGCACGATAAAAACTGTTAAAGCTGAAGTGCTAACGATTTCAGAAACTCCTAGGAGGTCTAGGTCTTCATTGAGAATACGTCGAAGACGATTACTAATATAACTTTACGGTTAGATGACAAATAGTTAGGTTAAGATTAATGGACTGCTAAGCTAGAAGCTTTACAATAAAAATATAGTTTTATTTTATACATAGGTTATAAGTTTATTATTAAACAAATTTGACTGCAATTATAAAATTGTAATATTTTGAATAAAAATATTTTTTATTTTGTGTTGAAAATTACAGTTAACTCAAAGCTTTGCAACGGCTATTTTGCTAGGTAGTATATACAGTATTCCCATTTCACAGATTCTCCCTTGATTATCAGAAAGCTATCGTCTACCGTTGATCAACTATTGATCAAATCTTATTATCTTATCTTACTGTAACCAAGGCAAGAAATCCACTTAAAGTTTCAAAGGAGTAAGTCTTCCAGTTTCACTCATAACTATACGTGAGACGTTTGTAAATATATTGGAAAACATCTCTATAGCCGTTGTGAAGCTGATGAAGTTATATTTAAGTGAACTTTGTAGGAAACACATTGGTCTGGTTACTAGCTTTAACGTCGAATTCATCCGTGTCCAATCTTTTGAGCTGGCCAGGTGGCACGTTAGTTATTCTTGACGGTAAATTATCACTATATTGCTCACTAAATCCTGTTTTTCTGTAACATACTTTTGCATTTTAATTTTAATGTCATTTTTAACCTTGAAAAACGAATCTATAATTTCAAGAATTTTACTGTTATGTGCGATAAAATATCCTTTGCAACGCATAGCATAACAAACTCAGTAAAAACAGAAAAGCTTAAACCAAGCACAATGTCTTGTTTAGGAAACATTCAACATAGATGTTTTGAACAACCTAAAATTTACTAACGCACTAATAAAAGGATAAATGAGAAGATCTAGCATAAAGTACAGACATGGTACTTGTGGTTTAGTGTTTCTAACCACCAAAGCCCTAGCTAAATGCGCCGTTACTGCAGAAATGTGAATCTCCTACAACTAAAAGGAAATGAAAAAGATCATACAGAACCAAATTGCCTCATTACTTTCAAGTATAGATTCTTATTATATTCCCGAATCGGACTGTTATTAAAGCATATTGTACATTTGGATGCTCTGCATTATAGTTTTTGGAGGATCTAAAATATTGTTTTAGAAAAGCCCTGACCTTCTCATACATTTTTAGATAATTGCGATTCTTTTAATGAATTTTATTATTTAGGAATTACTAGAGAAAGTATTTATTTTTGCAAAAGATAATACATATAGATTAAAATTTGAACCTGTCGCCTTCGACTTTCCGTGCTGCTGCTTTATCAAAGAAGCTACCAGGCTCACACCTTCTGTTGTCTATTTGTTTTACATGCAGTATGAATTCTTACTACTACAAGTTTACCATTGACGAATGATATAAGAATATCCAAAGCAATCTCAAGATTATGTCTGACATTTAAACAATAATACGAGGGTGGTCTGAAAAGTTTCCGACCTAACAAAGATACAAGACATTTTTTCTGAAATTTTTTTTTATTTTTCAACATAGTCTCCTTGCAACTCTACACACTTCTCCCAGCGATGGTCCCATCTCTGTAACCCGTCCAAATAGTACTCGGCATTTTTCTCTGCAAAATAATTGTTCACGAAGGTGATTGCCTCTTCATTTGACGAAAATCTTTGTCTCCGAACGCAATTTTTAGATGAGGAACAAAAAGAAGTCGCTTGGGGCTAGATCTGGTGAGTAAGGCAGATGGTCAAGCAGTTCAAACCGTAATTCGTGGATTTTCGCCATGGCAACCGCTGAGGTGTGAAACGGTGCGTTGTCTTGGTGAAACAGGATTTTCTTTTTCTGCAAATGTGGCCGTTTTTTCGCAAGTTCTGCCTTCAGCTTGTCACGTAATGATGCATAGTGTGCTCCTGTAATGGTTTTTCCTTTTTGAAGATAATCGATTAAAATAACTCCATGACTATCCCAAAAAACAGTCGCCATCACTTTCCCAGCCGAAAAAACAGTTTTTGCTTTTTTTGGAGCCGGTTCCCCCTTTGCAGTCCACTGTTTGGACTGTATTTTTGTTTCGGGCGTATAATGGTGTATCCAAGTTTCATCTACAGTAATTAATCGGCGCCAAAACTCGGATTTATTTCGCCTAAACTGCGCCAAAAGAGCGTTGGAAATATTCATTCGAACACGTTTTTGGTCTAACGTTTGGTTCAACATAATAAGGTGTGGAAAATTGCAGTTAACTTAAAGCTTTGCAAGGGTTTAGTTTGATAGGTAGCATATACAGTATGTCCATTTTACAGATTCTCCCCTGATTAGAACTTTCTACACAACGCAAACTAGCTAAGGTTCACCTTCTCGGAGATTCTCAATTAACAAGGGAAAACTTAACATTATCTTGAAATCGTTCGATCAGCAAATCAACATCTTGTACGTGGTGTGTAGACCTATTTTGAGATGCCACCAGTGTGGGCACATACCATATATGTACGAGGGTGGTCTGAAAAGTTTCCGACCTAACAAAGATACAAGACATTTTTTCTGAAACTTTTTTTTTCTTTTTCAACATAGTCTCCTTGTAACTCTACACACTTCTCCCAGCGATGCTCCCATCTCTGTAACCCGTCCAAATAGTACTCGGCATTTTTCTCTGCAAAATAATTGTTCACGAAGGTGATTGCCTCTTCATTTGACGAAAATCTTTGTCCTCCGAGCGCAATTTTTAGATGAGGGAACAAAAAAAAGTCGCTTGGGGCTAGATCTGGTGAGTAAGGCGGATGGTCAAGCAGTTCAAACCGTAATTCGTGGATTTTGGCCATGGCAACCGCTGAGGTGTAAGACGGTGCGTTGTCTTGGTGAAACAGCATTTTCTTTTTCTGCAAATGTGGCCGTTTTTTCGCAGGTTCTGCCTTCAGCTTGTCAAGTAATGATGCATAGTATGCTCCTGTAATGGTTTTTCCTTTTTGAAGATAATCGATTACAATAACTCCATGACTATCCCAAAAAACAGTCGCCATCACTTTCCCAGCCGAAAAAACAGTTTTTGCTTTTTTTGGAGCCGGTTCCCCCTTTGCAGTCCACTGTTTGGACTGTATTTTTGTTTCGGGCGTATAATGGTGTATCCAAGTTTCATCTACAGTAATTAATCGGCGCCAAAACTCGGATTTATTTCGCCTAAACTGCGCCAAAAGGGCGTTGGAAATATTCATTCGAACACGTTTTTGGTCTAACGTGAGCAAACGCGGCATTCAACGCGCGGACAGCTTTCTCATGCCTAAATGTTGATTTAATATGTGACAAACACGTTCTTTTGACATGTTCATAATCTCTGCTATCTCTCTCACTTTAATTCGGCGGTCGTCTAGCATCATTTGGTGAACTTTGGCGATGTTTTCGTCGGTAGTTGCAGTTTTTGGACGTCCTGAACGTTCATCGTCTTCCAACCTCTTACGGCCATGTTTAAATTCAGCAGCCCAAAATTTCACTATGGTAAATGATGGTGCAGAGTCCCCATACACAGAATCCAACTCATCTTTTATTTGCGAAGGCGTATTGCCTTTCAAAAATAAATATTTAATGATAGCTCGATACTCGATTTTGTCCATTTTCACAAAAAAACTCACATCAACTCACTCAAACGACTGTTAAATAAAAACTGCGCGTCCAAAATGGCTGAAACTTTCGTGAGTAACTGTCAACAGATGAACAACGAAATTCAGTAGCTTTTATTTACGAGTGCTGCCATCTTTACGTTGAGGTCGGAAACTTTTCAGACCACCCTCGTATGTACATGCAAAGCTTTTGTTTTTCTTTTTAAAGACTATCGTTTTATCTGATTGGGATCTGTTTGGTCTCAGTTCTTGCAGCGGATTGGGAAAGAAATGCGAAGTTTTTAATTGAATCATTTTCTATCGTTGAAAGATTCCTCAGGTTCACAAAACTAGTTGCCAAAATTAAAATACTCGTCTGACAGCCTTTTTGGACAAATCTACCTTTTTAGTAGATCTAAAAGTAACAGACATTCGCATCTAATAATTCCAGGTCGTAAATTTTGTACTTACTTACCACCCTTTGAAGGTTTCCAGATTTTTCTAATTGTTTTCAATTCTCATTTGCAGTAGCTTGTAAAAGAGAAAACCATTTTAGACCTGCCGCAAGGAAAACACTACGAAAAAGAATCGAGTCATCCTTGACGCTGGTAGAGAACATAAACTAGTATGTCAGCATGTATACGCTCTAAAGAGTATCAAACTTAACCAAGACCCTTATCGCCGTTTCGTAATTGTTGAATTAAGAGAGCTAAGACTTTACATATAGTCGAGGAAATAAAGCAGATAAGGTCGAAAAAAAATCGCCAAGATGGATTTTGATGCGGTTTGCGGCAATCAATTTTTTCAGCTTTTTGACATTTTTTGTTATTGCATTTCTACAGAGGAAAATGCATCTTTGTGGATGCACTTTCAGGAGCTATAATTCAGTTTGAAAAAAAAATCGACAAAATGAGCCAAAATGGGCCAGATTTTTTCACTCTGCGGTTTTTTTGGTCGCTGATTACAAATCCGATATTAGTTTTCTGGAAAAACCACCTTGGCCATGGAAAACCGGAAAATTTGGGTTCTTAGATAGTTTTTAGGGTCGCTGATCACGAATCCGGCATTAGTTTTCCTGAAAAGCCATTCTGGCCGTGGAAAATCAAAAAACTTTGCCATTTTCTTATTTTCTTCATTTTAACCGCTCTTAAGTAGCAGTTCATCTTGCTTTCGATGTAGTCGACAGGTTTAGAACCAGTTTTCACTGTCGCAGTGAAAATTGCGGAAAACCGGTGGAAAATCATTGGGAGATTTTTAAGAAAACATGTTTCATATCGATTTGGTGGTAATAGCATGCTGCCACTGGAAAATAACAACGAAAACATCTAGAAAAAATATAGTTTTTAAGAAAATTTTAGATATATAAATATAATATGCATTATACATACATATCTAAAGGGGTGTGCGCATATAAAAAATTGCCTTTTCAGATCATAAAAGTGTCTTGCCTGCCACAGCATCCATCTCAAACGGCCGTTCGCCATTCTGCTGTTTATCACAGCGCGCACGTGTGGTAGTGAGTTTCTGCGAAGAACTGTTTTGTTACCGCTTTGTCATTATGCTTTTTACAACAACGTCGTTTCATTCAGCATCCAGGACCGGCACCACATTGGCACTATGTCGTTATATCGCGGCATTTCCAACGATTTCTTAACAACCGTTAGTGTTGCTATACGTACATAGGTATAGGTTAAGATGTGCACTGCCCCGCGTATTTGGAAAGCTGAGATTTTTGGTTTTTATATTACTTTGTTGTATTTTCTCAAACTAGTAATAAGCAGAAAGCAAATTTCTATCAGTCAGTAGACATTAAGGGCAAACAAGCAATAGATGGTACTAGTCTCCTAGTTAATTAATGCGAACAGATATCACTTAGTCGAATTTATTACGTAGCTGGCTCAGTATCTAACACTTACAAAAATCCGTTTTCTGATAATAAGGGGTAAAATGTTAAGTATACAGGAGAAAGAGAATTAATCGCCTTGGTGCAGCTGTATTTGCAAGAACACCAACTATCAGCAACACTTCCATCTTCCTAATTCTCAGCCAGTTAAGCATTACATCGATGCTTTCGCCCGTACCATATTATTCTGCGTTCAAGATGACACTTCCCAACCTTCACCAATAATACTCGTCAGCCTACGGCTGAAAAGGAAAACCCTCTGTAATGGAAACAAGCTCTCTTGTTGCTTAATTAACAGTTGCTGTCCCAACTTCATAAAACAACAATATAATCATCTTGACAAATAGTTAGAAATTGCTTGTAGAACAATACTGATTTAACACGTAACTACCTATATAAGTATTTTCTCATATAAGTCCACAAGGATTTTCAGGATGGACCTATGGTAATTAGAGAAGCTCACAAACAATGTCTTGATTTGCTGGCAGACTATTCAGCAGTAGTAGAACCAGACCCAGAATTTAAATGAAGGGGGGG
>VTPC01003540.1:0-28296 GCA_011009095.1 Ignelater luminosus | reverse complement strand
AATTGATAACAGAAAATCAACGATGTCCGCAAATAGTAGTTTGAAGGCACGAAATTCGACATTTTTAAGAGCGAAAAAAATGCGTTGTTGTATGAAACATCACAAACAATGAATTGAATATTGTTAACAGATGAAAAAAATAAGACATTTAGGACAGTTTAAAAATACTCCTAGCGACATCTGTGGTCTAATAGCTGAAAGTCTCATTTCATAGGTAGTCTGTTCTATTGTTTCAGCTTTCTCGACGGTTTAACTGAGAAGAAAAATCCTGTATACAACAAGTATAATGTAAGGACGGTACCTAAGCGTGGAGTTCGAGGTACAATAAAAACTCTTAAAGCTGAAGTGCTAACGATTTCAGAAACTCCTAGGAGGTCTAGGTCTTCATTGAGAATACGTCGAAGACGATTACTAATATAACTTTACGGTTAGATGACAAATAGTTAGGTTAAGATTAATGGACTGCTAAGCTAGAAGCTTTACGATAAAAATATGGTTTTATCATTTACACAGGTTATAAGTTTACTATTAGAGAAATTTGACTTCACTTATAAAATTGTAATATTTTGAATAAAAATATTTTTTATTTTGTGTATTTCAACATAAGGTGTTGAAAATTGCAGTTAACTCAAAGCTTTGCAACGGCTATTTTGCTATTCCCATTTCACAGATTCTCCCTTGATTATCAGAAAGCTATCGTCTACCGTTGATCAACTATTGATCAAATCTTATTATCTTATCTTACTGTAACCAAGGCAAGAAATCCACTTAAAGTTTCAAAGGAGTAAGTCTTGCAGTTTCACTCATAACTATACGTGAAAACGTTTGTAAATATATTTGAAAACATCTCTATAGCCGTTGTGAATCTGATGAAGTTATATTTAAGTGAACTTTGTAGGAAACACATTGGTCTGGTTACTAGCTTTACCGTCGAATTAATCCGTTTCCGATTCTTTGAGCTGGCCAGGTGGCACGTTAGTTATTCTTGACGGTAAATTATCACTATATTGCTCACTAAATCCTGTTTTCCTGTAACATACTTTTGCATTTTAATTTTAATGTCATTTTTAACCTTGAAAAACGAATCTATAATTTCAAGAATTTTACTGTTATGCGCGATAAAATATCCTTTGCAACGCATAGCATAACAAACTCTGTAAAAACAGAAAAGCTTAGACCAAGCACAATGTCTTGTTTCAGAAACATTCAACATAGATGTTTTGAACGACCTAAAATTTACTAACGCACTAATAAAAGGATAAATGAGAAGATCTAGCATAAAGTACAGACATGGTACTTGTGGTTTAGTGTTTCTAACCACCAAAACCCTAGCTAAATGCGCCGTTACTGCAGAAATGTGAATCTCCTACAACTAAAAGGAAATGAAAAAGATCATACAGAAACAAATTTCCTCATTACTTTCAACTATAGATTCTTATTATATTCCCGAATCGGAATGTTATTAAAGCATATTGTACGTTTGAATGCTCTGCATTATAGTTTTTGGAGGATCTAAAATATTGTTTTAGAAAAGCCCTGACCTTCTCATACATTTTTTTTTATTTCTGCAAAAGATAATACATATAGATTAAAATTTGAACCTGTCGCCTTCGACTTTCCGTGCTGCTGCTCTGTCAAAGATGCTACCAGCCTCACACCTTCTGTTGTCTATTTTTTTGCATGCAGTATGAATTCTTACAAAAACTACAAGTTTATCATTGACGAATGACACAAGAATATCCAAAGCAATCTCAAGATTATGTCTGGCATTTAAACAATAATACATTAGATATTTCTCCTCCAACATCAATGATCTAACAGTTCAGTTGGTAGAGCATCGGCGCGGAAAGCCAAATAGCAAAGGTTCAAATTCTATTTCAGGCTGAATATTTTCTGTATGTACTGCTTCTTAAAAAGAAACTAAACATTTTAAATAATTTATCAAATTTAATTAGCAAACGTGACAGAAGTTGAGGGATATCGACGTCTTGAATATTATGACAGGACCGTCGACGCGAGATGCACTTGAGATTTTAATTTCTTCTAATTCAAATAATTGTAAAATTAGAAATTAATAAATCAATAATTATCGATTTGTTGATCTAGACAGCGCACATTTTGGCGCGTTTTTATCTCGCCAAAAATAGTAAACATGATGCGGTTCGTTGCGTCGGATTATCATGCGTCACTGATAACAGGGGGTATAAATACTCCGGTTTTAAGCCACCTTTATCATTAAATGATAAGCATTCATCCAAGATGTTACTTCCATGCGATGAAGAGTTGATGCCGTACATCACATTGACAATGTTGGTGATGGCGCTAATATTGTGGTAAGTGTCTTTTTGCTATTTATTATTACTTATTGGTCTTTTTTTAATATTTTACTTTACCCTATTACTTTAACTGTTTATTTATGTAGTTTGTTCTATTGTTTCAGCTTTCTCGACGGTCTAACTGAGAAGAAGAACCCTGTATACAGCAAGTATAATGTAAGGACGGTACCTAAGCCTGGAGTTCGAGGTACAATAAAAACTGTTAAAGCTGAAGTGCTAACGATTTCAGAAACTCCTAGGAGGTCTAGGTCTTCATTGAGAATACGTCGAAGACGATTACTAATGTAACTTTACGGTTAGATGACAAATAGTTAGGTTAAGATTAATGGACTTCTAAGCTAGAAGCTTTACGATAAAAATATAGTTTTATTTTATACATAGGTTATAAGTTTATTATTAAACAAATTTGACTGAAATTATAAAATTGTAATATTTTAAATAAAAATATTTTTAATTTTGTGTATTTCAACATAATAAGGTGTGGAAAATTGCAGTTAACTTAAAGCTTTGCAACGGTTTAGTTTGATAGGTAGCATATACAGTATGTCCATTTTACAGATTCTCCCATGATTGTCAGAAAACTATCGTTTACCGTTGATCAATCATTGATCAAATCTTATTGTCTTCTATATTTTAATTTTAGTGTCATTTTTAATTTTGGAAAACAAATCTATAATTTCAAGAATTTTACTGTTGTGCTCGATAAAATATTCTTTGCAACGTATAGCATAACAAACTCAGTAACAACAGAAAAGCTTACACCAAACACAATATCTTGTTCCAATTCATCTGTTGGATGATTAGTACTTTAGAGTACTACTGTTGACAATGCTTCTAAATTGATATCATATCTTTATAACAGATAATCAAAAAATTTTACTTTCACGCCGTTCTGAGCTACTTTTTCCATATTATACAAATGAGTATAAAATATGTTTTAGAAAACATAATTATTTGTTTCTATTATGTCGCAGTTGTGCTTTTAGGTTACAAGGAAAACAAAGAAGCAGTATTACGATATAGTTGAATATTCAATATCCCTCTAGAAGCTCAGTCCTAGTTGGTCTCACAGTGAATAGATCAGTTAACAAACTGAAACTAAACTTGAACACTCAACAATTCCTTTTTTTGAATTTCATACCCGCTTAGAACTTTCTACACAACGCAAACTAGCTAAGGTTCACCTTCTCCGAGATTCTCAATTAACAAGGGAAAACTTAACATTATCTTGAAATCGTTCGATCAGCAAATCAACATCTTGTACGTGGTGTGTAGACCCATTTGGAGATGCCACCAGTGTGGGCACATACCATATATGTATGTACATGCAAAGCTTTTGTTTTTCTTTTTAAAGACTATCGTTTTATCTGATTAGGATCTGTTTGGTCTCAGTTCTTGCAGCGGATTGGGAAAGAAATGCGAAGTTTTTAATTGAATCATTTTCTATCGTTGAAAGATTCCTCAGGTTCACAAAACTAGTTACCAAAATTAAAATATTCGTTTGACAGCCTTTTTGGACAAATCTACCTTTTCAGTAGATCTAAAAGTAACGGACATTCGCATCTAATAATTCCAGGTCGTAAATTTTGTACTTACTTACCACCCTCTGAAGGTTTCCAGATTTTTCTAATTGCCTTCAATTCTCATTTGCAGTAGCTTGTAAAAGAGAAAACCATTTTAGACCTGCCACAAGGAAAACACTACGAAAAAGAATCGAGTCATCCATGACGCTGGTAGAAAACATAAACTAGTATGTCAGCATGTATACGCTCTAAAGAGTATCAAACTTAACCAAGAACCTTATCGCCGTTTCGTAATTGTTGAATTAAGAGAGCTAAAACTTTACATATAGTCGAGGAAATAAAGCAGAGAAGGTCGAAAAAAAATCGCCAAGATGGATTTTGATGCGGTTTGCGGCAATCAATTTTTTCAGCTTTTTGACATTTTTTGTTATTGCATTTCTACAGAGGAAAATGCATCTTTGTGGATGCACTTTTAGGAGCTATAAGTCAGTCGTTATATCGCGGCATTTCCAACGGTTTCTTAATAACCGTTAGTGTTGCTATACGTACATAGGTATAGGCTAAGATGTGCACTGCCCCGCGTATTTGGAAAGCTAAGATTTTTGGTTTTCATATTACTTTGTTGTATTTTCTCAAACTAGTAATAAGCAGAAAGCAAATTTCTATCAGTCAGTAGACATTAAGGGCAAACAAGCAATAGATGGTAATAGTCTCCTAGTTAATTAATGCGAACAGATATCTCTTAGTCGAATTTATTACGTAGCTGGCTCAGTATCTAACACTTACAAAAATCCGTTTTCTGATAATAAGGGGTAAAATGTTAAGTATACAGGAGAAAGAGAATTAATCGCCCTGGTGCAGCTGTATTTGCAAGAACACCAACTATCAGCAACACTTCCATCTTCCTAATTCTCAGCCAGTTAAGCATTACATCGATGCTTTCGCCCGTACCATATTATTCTGCGTTCAAGATGACACTTCCCAACCTTCACCAATAATACTCGTCAGCCTACGGCTGAAAAGGAAAACCCTCTGTAATGGAAACAAGCTCTCTTGTTGGTTAATTAATAGTTGCTGTCCCAACTTCATAAAACAACAATATAATCATCTTGACAAATAGTTAGAAATTGCTTGTAGAACAATACTGATTTAACACGTAACTACCTATATAAGTATTTCCTCATATAAGTCCACAAGGATTTTCAGGATGGACCTATGGTAATTAGAGAAGCTCACAAACAATGTCTTGATTTGCTAGCAGACTATTCATCAGTAGTAGAACCAGACCCAGAATTTAAATGAAGGGGGGGCAAAAAATAAAATAGACTTGAAATGCTTTCTTTGTCATAATTAAGGTTAGCACACAACGTAACTGGATAATTTTAATAAAATTGAAAAAATATTGGATTTAATCTTAAGCTAAAAGATAGCATATGGCACAAAACAATATGTTAGACGTTACATGTTTGGGATTTTGGAACACATCATCTGCTAAACTATATCTAAACGTACAGAAGATTGTTTATTAAGGATTAAAAATATTGTTGAGAAAAATGTACTGTTGTTAAGTAAGGCTCTTCTATTGAACCTGCTGAAAAATGCCGCCTGCGTCTTCACGAAATAACAGAAATGCTTTTTGAACTCTCCAGTCAAAACATCCAGTATACGGATTTAAAGTAGCAGCAAATTTTGCCAGTTATGTATTAGTTGTCTGTCTCTCCCCCCCCTCATTGATCCACCACTGCTGCACAATGGAGAGATGAAAAGCTTTTTAGAAACAAGATAAAATTAGTAGTAAATTGTTGAAATACATTATAAATTCAAATTTCTATTGCCTTGGACATTTAGAGAAAAAATTTCAACGGTAAGAAATTGTTTACCATTGCTCCTATTTTGTAGAAAAAGAAAGAAAAAAAACAATGAAGCATCAAAAGCATCGATCATTAGGGTCCTGTTCATAAAGACGAACTTCTTCCTTCTTCAATATCTATTAATGTCCAGATTATCATTTCCAAATAGTAGGTTTTATCCATGGTAGGGGCAATCTTAAAAACATTTTTATCTGTGTGAAGTGGTAATGTGACTAGAAAATTTCACATCATAAGATACAACAAGTGATTCATAAGTGGTCCGTATATGAATGCTGATAACTAATTCTGTTTCGACAATTGAAGAAGAAGGAGAATTTCTGAACTCCTAAAGAATGATTTACTTGGGATTTAAGTAGGCCCTTTGATCAGCAACTCTTGTTTTAACGTCAAGCTGTCAGTTTAACATCCTCCATCCAAACCGCGTATATAGCAACACTCTTACCAGAAAATTCTCAACTGCTGGTTTTGCTGCTGACAAGGAAAGCTATCGTAGATATACTTAAGCCTAGAATTCAAAAAGAAGCTTACGAAACATTGCTTTAACAGTTTAACATTTTAACGTATCTAAAAGAATTCTTATTGCAAACTAAATAGGTACAATTAGAGTCTTGGATTCGCAGATGAAGAATAAAGTTCAAATAAGAATATTATGTTACAGCTACATTGCAGCGAATCAACAATCTTCCACTTTTTCCATGTCAATAAAATAAAACTGTTTAGACTTGGTATAACGTACTTTCAGATGCCTTTTACTGATATATTATTAGTCCTGAAATCAATCAAAAACGTTTTGACCACATAATCATACGTCAGCTTTACTAGAAAAAGAAGAGATAGCGGAAAGATGTTAGGACCACACCGCTTTTACCAGGATGCCACTGCCTTCTATAGATTCATATCCTGAAGTCTCAAAGACAGACAGGACAAGATACTAAACAAGACGTTTTCTAAACCTCTCATACTAGAGACTTTTTTATTGAGTTGGAGGTTTGCATTGTTTTTATAAAACGCATTGGTTTAATAAACGTTTTTCTGCGAGCGCATCTGCGAGCGCATCTGCGACTCAAGTTGCGATTGTTTTCCTCATAAAGTTGCATTATTTTACATTGTAAATGACAAAACTGAAAGTTTGATACTTTCCAACGCTTCATAGTGTATTGTGAGATCACAGTCTTTTAACCAATTTATTTATCATTTGTAAATAAATCTTTGTTGCTATCTGAATTTCTTTATCTAGCTTAATTTCTTTCTACAACCTTTGGGTTCTTTAATACGATGAAGACTAAATTAATCAAAATGAAACTTACAAATTGTTTTATTTTAACTTAAGTCTTACAGGTTCTCCGACGTATCAAAGCAACCATTTCTTATCAACCTACAATTTTCTCAAGTTAGTTATCAAAAGGCCATTTTCTGTATATTCTGTATTACATGACAAAAATTCTAACTATAAACTGTCTTCAGTTACAAATTTTGACTTTTTAAGCGGTTCTTGTGTTGTTTTAGGTACATCGAATGATGTATTTCTCTAAATTCAAGAATGTGTTGTAGCCAAAGCCATTTTATGCGTTATCTAAATAATAATAAAAATTACTACAAAACATACAGGTTTTCCACTTGTAAACCTAATTATGAACTTGCATTCATATTATCCAAACAGAATACTACAAACTAGATATACAAAGGTTTAATCACGCGACACAAAGGACTAGTATGCAGTGTTTTATACATTTTGTTTTATTCTAAGATTTGTTAGACACTGTTATATCGAGAAACCGTAACAATATTATTATTTTATTTTTTGCAAGAAGAAATTATTAAGAAAAACGTTAACAAATGCATTTAAACTTAAGAAAAATTGTTTACTTTTGCATTAGGAACAAAAATTGTGACGGTTAACATTTAAAACAGATAAAACAGACATCAAGCAAAAATAATTATTGTTGTTTGTTTCGAACTCAAGGTAATCATCAAAACGTATACATTTATATGGTTTTTATCAAATTGAAAATTACAGTTATAAAAAAGTTTTTCACAACAAAAACAACGACCTTGTGCTTAACGTTTGATATTTCTTAACTACAGATTTATACAAAATGATAACGTGAAAAGCTCGCATTAACTTGAAAAACTGCAAATTCGACCAACCTATATTTCTCTAGCGATGAATATCAAATTATTATGGAAATAATTTCTATTTATGGACCGCAATCTAGAATAGCCGCTCTTATAAGCTGTGATTTGTACCGCTTGAGAAAGAAAATTGCCAACTGTTATTGTAATGTATTCCAACTGCAGAGGTTTGCTTTAAATAATACACAATTAAAATAGAAATGATAAAAGTACTGACCTTACAGTTGAGATTGCTGATTATGGCTTTATCGACAACTCCAACATCTTCCCAGCTGCTATCAAAAATTAATGTGTCACTTCCAGAACTCGAGCACGTTAAACAATCACCATTATCGTTTGTTGGTATTGGCGAATCGATGTAATTGCGTAATTTAAATGCTTCTGAAAAGGTCGAACTACACACGTGAAAACTGTTGTAAGCATTAGAAGCACCAGGAATTACTCCATTTTGAGTGACAGTACCTTTATTTGTTTGATCGGCAGTATGCACATTACGAGAACGTACCGGTTTGACTTCTCGATTTAATAGTACTTTATCGGCTGTCGTTAAGTGTCTATCTTCGTTTGTTTTTGGGGGCAATTCACTCTTTTTTTCCGGTTCTGTTTTTGCTTTTGGTGGTGATTCACTTTTCTTTTCTGGTTCCGTCTTTGTTGTAGTTTGTTGAGAATCAGATGTATTTGTTGCATTTTTATTATCGGTGGCTGAATCCTTTTTATCCTGAGTATCATTCTTAACATCACTGATAGACTCTTTTTTATTTTTATCTTCTTCAGGAACATTTTCTGTAAACTTAAAAGGATTGACAGTTTTTCTCTCGGGACTACGCGTTAAATTATGAAACATCTCTATTTCTTTATGAACAGGCGCCGGACTTTCTTCTGCATTTTTATCCTTTTGACGCGTTTCCACCTTAGGTTTGGTAATTTTCAAAGGAGGAGGTTTTGGTTTTGGTTTTGTTTCTTGCTTAGGAGTTTCTTCTTTTTTTGGCTCTTTTGTTTCTGCTTTCTTTGCAGTATCCTCCTCTTTTGCTTCTGTCTTCTTTGTAGGAGCCTCTTCTTTCGTTTCGACTTTCTTTCCGGAAGTTTCCTCTTTTGATTTTGATTTGTCTTCGGTAGTTTTACTTTTCTTCTCAGCTTTTTTTGAAGCTTGTTTGGCATTTTTAGAGTCGCTTGATTTGTTTTTCGATTTCGATCTAAAATCAGTCAATCTAATTTCTATTGTAGTTGTCCGTGACGATTCTTTTTCTTTTTCTAGATTTTTATCCTTTTGTGCATTTCTTCTAGGGATTCTCGATCCACCATTTGGCACTTTTTCACCGAAAACATGCTGCATTTTTGATAAATTTGGCGATGATCTAAACAACACCTTTCGTTTAGACTTACTGTCACTTCTAGCAGGACTACTTGGCTCTGATTGTACAAATTTTTGTTTTTTAGCATTTGCTACTGGAATACTACTCTTAGAAACACTTTTACTTCTTTGTGTTTTCTTGTCCGTATAATGAATTTCAATTACAGGTTTATCAGAACCACTTTCGCGTGGTGTTATCGTGATAGTAGAGTCGTTATCTAAATCGCTTGGTTGATTACTGTCGCTGTCTGGTGTTCTAAGTTTTACGATCTCACCACCAAAACGAACACGTCGGGGTGTCCGTCTGGGTTCATAGTCCTCTTCACTGTCGTCGGTCAATACTTTTACTATACCCATGTCGTTTCTGCAAAAAGAAATAGAAATATTTTATATGCTACACATTTTAGGTTTTATTATAAGCCGGTATATTATAAACGTCGGTCGGCGTCGTTGTAGAAACTACTTACCTACTTTCATAATTTCTAATAAGAACTACTTATAGGGAAACAACAAAAGCCAAACCTACTTAAAGAGGCCTTTTATTGTTGTGACGCTGCAAGAAACAATATTTTCGTCAGCTAAATTTTCAATTTTATAGCCTGCCGAAATTCAATTATCTTTTCATACCTCTAGCGTATATAGGTAATAAATAATAATGCATATATGAAAAATTGATTTTGTCCCGTTCGGTTCAATGACTTTTGATGGATTATTATGCAAATAAAACCTTAGGTGTTGGTATCGAATTGGAAATATTTGTTTTTAAATTATTCCAGAGGGTAATTACCCCTTAATGTTTCTACGTTTAAAGAGTTCAATCAAATAAGGAAAATGCAATAAAGATTATAACGACAATTTCTGCCTTTTCTCATTATTAAATATCGATCGAGATATAATATAAATGGTGTCAAAACACATTACAAAAGTTTCCCACTGAAAAAGCGTAATATAAAAAAGATTAATAATAATTAGAAAGGCAAATTTTGTAGGAAGGAATAAACGAATATCAGACTTTCCATCACTGTCTACTTCTCAGACGGTGTTTATGAGTAATTCAAACTTCCAAAACTCTACAACTTGCATGCTTGATATCTACGCATAATTAAAGAAATAAAATAGAATCGATTAGTATATTTCCAACTTTTTATCTTCACCACTAAATTTAAAAATAGTACAACAGACTGTAATAGTATAATTTATCGATTATGCTAAAAGAATACTAAAAAACAGAAAATTTAGTTTCGTAATTTCGTTATTAAATCTGAATTAAGACTTAAATTCGATGGTTGCATGACTGGCTTTTAGTGGTAGAAATGTTTCCCACTTAAAGTGTTTGCTGTTATTATTTGTAAAGAAACCGTTTTTATGGCATATTTATTTTATTTATTGTTTGTTTATTTTTATTTCTTTGTTTAATTTGATTTTCGCAAAGATTCTTAAGTGCACCTTCGTAGTACACCAAAACAATCTTTGGGCTTTACAAATAATTAAAAATTTGTACTTGTATGATACCTAAAACACCTAAACAGACTAAACAGCTGTCTATCATTTCCCTGTAAAACATTTACTGCAACTTTAGTTTTTTGTAGCAATCCATTCAACAAATTAAAAACGGACAAAGAATAGAATAGGGGACGCTTTAGAAATATCAAGTAAAATCTTAAATAAGATAAAGAACGGGGCAGTCACTCGATTAGGTTCATACCAAAGAAACCAAATCTGGTAAAAAGTGATAAGCATCATGGTAGGTTCAGAGCTTTGGTTTAGGTATTCTTGTGCAGGAATCCGGGGTGTTTCTTAGTAACTGCTCACAATGCTATAGTTTCAAAGCAGTGACAACGCCTAGCTGTAGCAGACATGATTTTCAATTTGATAAAGCGGATGAAGCTTCATAATCGGGTAGCTGTTTTGGGTCTCTGAAATACTGGAATAAATTCATATTATCTTTCCAAAGTCGCATTGAACAATGAAAAGACCAAGAATAAGCACTCGATCTTTATAGTTGTTCGGATTACCGTTCAGTTTTACTTTTAGTTGATCGTCTTTATAGTACACAATGAACTTCCGGCCGTAGCACTTCTAGTCCAGCAAAAACAATTAATGAAATCAGTATTCAAACTCTAAAACAAAGAACATACGATAGTTGCAACAGTTTTCCGAAATCTAAAGACCTCTAATGTTTAGTTAGGTTCGCTATGGTAAAATCCTGTTTATGATCGTCGCATGTGATGTTCATTAGTCACCGCTAGATGTGTAGTAGCTCGGGTCTAGAAATTATAAATAGAGCCTAAATAAACACTTGTCAGAGGTGTATGACAATGTCTGTTAGACCTCAGACCACATAATGATCAGGTTTAAAACCAAGTCTGGTTTCTCTACTGATTTTGGATAAAAGGAAATTTTCTATCTGGATCGCTTAGCAAAGTTTAAGATATTAATAATTCGACACGTCACAGATATGAAGAGGTTTCTCAAAGCACCGATCTGTGCAAAAACTCCTGATCCGTCTTCAAGTAAGCAGTTGAGGTGGGAGCACGGGTTTTCCAGAAATAGTTTTAAGAAAGTGATAAGACGAGAGATTCTCTATTATCATGTGAAGCTTACAATTGGGCATTTCTCTTTCCTGGAAAAAGGCTTCTCAAGGTCATTTATTTGTAAGACGGGAACAAATAACTACAAAGGCACAAAACGTTTTAGGCCCATTCACATTCGTTTTACTAACTACACTAGAAAAAGTATTATATAAATTTATGGTTAAGGTCGCCAAGTCGGACAAATTGCAGAAAAAAGCTTATCTATACAAGATAGCGCTAGCCACAACATGTGGTGGTGGTCATCTGGTTATTAATGGGCAATTGACGGTTACACCAGTTTTAATTTAAACACTAAGTTCGAATTGAACACTCACGTATGGATTTCTTGGAAAGACTAGAACTCGTTCAGCAAAAATGTTCTCGAACCACAACTACTGAAAAGAGGGTACTGATTAGTTTATTTATGGTGAATGATGCACTCGACGTTGTGACACATAAAGCAAAAATGACACCATTTTTATAAAAAAAGCAGCCTTAACAGTAATGTTAGATGTAGTAAGAAGTGTCTTTAATAAAACAACAATTTTAACAATCTCTGACATATTATAGACCACAGAATCGTCTTTGCCGCTAAGCAAATGAATGAAATCGACATAACATGCTTGCCCGCCTCTAAACAACCGAGCTTAGGTAAACACACTAATTAGCCGTTAGTTGACGAAATTTAAAGTTTCGTATCTAAATTCGTACATTCCGTCTGTCTATCTCTCGGTCTGTTGTCATGTTCCCATAACTTCACAGGACATGTTATATATGAAATCAACTTAGAAGTATTTCCTGGTTACAGATACATAATCAATATTTCGATATCTCGAATACTTGTCGAGATAATCAAGATCGAAAATGGCGATTTTCCACATAGTCTGCCTGTTGATCTGTTGCCATGTACCCGTAACTTTACAGGACATGTTATATATGAAATCAACTTAGAACTTGCCCCTGATTACAGATACACAACCGGTATTTCAAAATCTCGAATAGTTTTCGAGATAATCGAGATCGAAAATGGTGATTTTTCGACATAGTCTGTCTGTTGGTCTGTTGCCATGTTCTCAAAACTTTACAGGACATTTTATATATATAAAATCAACTTAGAATTTTTCCCTGATTATAAACACATAATTGGTAGTTTAATATCTCAAATACTTTTCGAGATAATCAAGATTGAATGTGGCGATATTTCGACATAGTCTGTCTGTTGGTCTGTTGCTATGATCTCATAACTTTACAGGACATGTTATATATGAAATCAACTTAGAATCGTCTCCTGTTTTACAGATACGTAATTGGTATTTCGAGATAATCGAGATCAAGAGTTTTCTTGTTTTAAATTTCGTCCTGATCATGCTTGCATTTGCACTGGTTTTAGTCCGAAATTAGATATTCACTATAATTTATCTTTTATCTCGCTTTATCTCAAGCGCCTTTTTAAATGCAAACGATACGCGTTCTAATCCTAGCATTTTTTGCAAACTCAGAGTTTTTTAAATAATCTTGGTCAGAGTTCAGATATCAACTGTTCGGAACAAAAAGTTGCCAAAGCTTTAGAACTCTACTCAGGTAACGATACACTTGACAAAAAAGAGTTGGTGTATCTTCCTCCGTTAGTCTTAAATTGCCGATTGCTACCTTTATTGGAAAGAAAACTTCATTGAAATGATTCCGAAGCCCAAAAAGCCATCGTACTCCAGACTTACTACCCCCCTCTAATGTCGTTCAAAGAGAAAGAGTTTTGATCAATAAAACAATGTCAATTTTGACTTCAAAAGTAGAGAATAAAAACAAATCCCTAGAAGACTCAAGAAATAATTCCTATTCTACCACAGCAGCAATACCACACCATTTTAAAAGATAACAGCTGAATGACTGCTACTTTTCGCCTGACTTATGCTGTAATGCGATGTATGGCCCCATAAAGTTTTACACATCAAAATACTATTACGTACAAATGTATGTAGACAGTAAGTTTGCGATAGAATGTAAACAACGTACAGAGTCGGAAGAATAGACCCAAGATCAAATTGAAAGTCGCATATTTATAAAATCATGAGAATGGAGAATAGTTGACGTATTACTTATCAAGTATTTTCCTAATTGTATATCGTGGTTATCAGTTTTACGGAAACACAATTTGGTTCTGAAGCCCAGTAACCTAATGCAAAACGAGCTGTTATGTCCTTAAGACTATCAAAATTTCAAAAACTTGCTTGTCTGGAAAGTCTTGCTAAGGCTGCTGCTCTTCTCTATCTGGGTGAAGAAACTTAAATTCAATTAAAAATGTGAAAGGTTATAAAATAGCCAAGTAAATAAGAATCAGTAAAACAGTCAAAGATTGTCGCAAGGGTAGAGAACGGGACTTTATTTAGAAAGGAAATGATATTGGATCATTCACCCAAGGCAAGGAAACGTTTTATAGGTTCCTTAGATGTTACATCAATGTTTCAGTTGTAAAATACAACGGTAGCACTCTAGAAATTAGAATTATTTAATTAGGACGATGTACACATCTGCTCCAATAATCAGGGTAGCTACCAATCGTATCGGTCAACATTGATAAATCTGCGACCACTCAGTATATCACTGCGGCAGGGGTGGAAAAATACCATATTATTCTTATTAAACATATAGAGCTTTTGTTTCCGTTCTGCGCAGCCACCCGCAGATTTAGCTGTGTTGACCTTAGCTGCTCTACAAAAACGCACACATGTTCTCTGAGAGAATTGTACCCTCTATGTTTAAGACAGAGAGATCGGTATCAAAGCAGTTCTATCATACTCTAGAGGAGCTCTAACTGATCACTGATCATTTCAATCGTTAAACTTTCAGGTGATTGCAATACATAGGTGGGTTGTCTGTGGATCTGGTTTTTGAAAACCTTTTCATACTCAACATGTGTGCTAGTCTTGTTTTCAATAAAATTCATGATCACGTTTTATTGACTTTTACTGACGCCAATTCAAAAACAATTTGCTGTAGTTATAATCAGTAATTAATGCATTTTGAGCGTGTAGTATCCTTAAAAACTAAGAAACTAACATTTACAGGATTTTGCTTAAGCAGTTCTTCTAATATCTACTCGGGATTAAAAAAATAAAACCAAATTGTCAAGAATTTCCAGATAGCAGCAGTTTAAGACACGGCTAAATGCCTCACCTGTAAAAGATTAACTTTGTGTAGATGGAACTTGTGTACATTCTTAGGTGTTTGTCTTTGAAGATGACAATGATAAAGATTTTTATATCTACTGGAGTTTGAGCGTATAAAGGTTACCAGAAAAAAAACATTAGTTGCATAAAAAGTAGATTTTTTTAGAATCTTCTAAATGCAAATCTGGTTATAGAATCTTGAGTTTATGCGGCTTGGCCGTCTGGGTGGTTGAGGTTGAGAGAAATATTCATTCCTTGGTAGTTTATTTTCAGCTCCTTAATGGTAATTTAACATGATTATTGAAAAAAGTAGCGAGAAACTGTGTACATGCACCTATACCTACAGTGATATATGGCTTTCTAAGCACACAGCGTCTGGAATTATTAAAATGTCAACCATTATCGTTTTCAGTATTTAGATTCCATACGGAATTCAAAAACGAAGTCCAGAGTACTTTTTGATATTCCAGAATATTCTGAAGTTAAATAACTGGCGGTCCCTAACGTTTAAAAATGGAAGTAGAAATTACGGATTTTCTAGATTGTTCAGTTAAGAACTTCTGAAAGCTTTTTCTCTTAATTTGTTTGAAGATATTGCTTCGTTTGCACAGACATTTTGTGTGTAAATTGAAATTCGACATAAAAACCTGGATGAATCTTAAATCGTGGGAAACGCTTCAGTAGTTTTTCATTGTGAAATACAAAAACTAGAATTTTTATATTCGTAACGATAGTTTAGAAATTCAATTTTCTAACGTTTTTCTGGATTTTGTTTGTTAATGTTGATTTTTCTTGGACTGAGAAATGACCATAATAAATTAAAATAATTATGGAAACCAAAATTAAATAAGAGAGCGAAATTTGAACGAAGCAACGGAATGCATGAAAATGGAAACTGGGGTAGGAGCATCTAAAAAAGGGCAACTAGAAATTGTTTCAAAATAGACTCAAAACTACTAGACGCAGAAAGTTTCAGTAGACTTGCTATTTTCTGGACTTTTTACAAGCACTAGCAATTCAAGACTGCTTGGGTTTTTGTAATATCTTATTACATGCAAAACTGTTTTTAGACTTTTATGTTTATCTAGAATCTGTTACTAAAAATAAAAATTTTATCTACCTTGCATCCTCTTCACTATCCGTCGCATCGGCAACACTCTGACGACTCTCTTCGTGTATCTGCATGGTAATAGCTGGACCAGAATTCAATTTAATTTCAGTTTCCAAAATGACCTTATCTTCTATAATTTCACCTTGTTTTTCACGTCTTATAACTTCCGGATCCGATCTCCAACCACCCCCTTCTTCTACAACATTTTGATTAAAATCATTCCAATAATTCTTACCATGAAAAGGGGAATTTTCTATTCCAGTCTCATTAATATTCTTTCTCTGAACATCATAGACTTCACATAATAAATCAAAATCCTTTCTAGTACTACTCGTTCCACTATATTTTATATACTCATCGAATCTTTCGTCACCAATTGCCTCTTTAATTTTAACTAACGATCTTAAGGTAACTTCCTGGTATGTCATCTGTACCATTTTTTCAAAAAGTGCTCTGATTATATACAGAAGAGATTCATGTGTTACCCTTTGTAGGAAAAATGGTAATGCTATTATGATTCCAATTACTACATTTGTTTTTACTTTATTTTCGTGAGCTTTTTCCAAACCGTCATAAACTAAATCTTTTAAAATATTGTCAGAATTATTGCTACAATTTATATACATTTTAAGGCAGTCAATAGCCCCTTTTCTAACTGCTGGACCTATGTGACCTAAATTTGTTACCAAATAAGGCATGATCGATTGCATTTTCTCGTCTAATATTGCGTTCTCTATCACAGGTATAAAATCTGTTAAAACCCTTAGTGCGTGTTGTCGAACTTCTCGTTCTGGATTTCGAAGCCTTTCTTCTATCGCTTGGAAGAAGACGTCTAAATCTAGTCCCTCTGAAAAAAAAAATAAAATGTTTGTAAAAACTGTTTACGTGTAAATAATACAGTTTTCTTTCTAAGCGCACTTTTATCTGGGATAATTCTGCGAAACGTATACATTTAAATTTTCTTTCTGTTTTTCTTTTTAATTAAAAGTAGAAAGTATATAAAATGCATTTTACGTAGTAAGTTAAATAATAATATATTTGCAAAGATCTCTTAATGTCACCAACCGGTATAGTATACTACTATAAGCTGTGCGTGTAAACATTTTTATGATTACTTTTTTATCAGATTACGATAAGTGTACGTGTAAGTTCTGCGGAAAAAGAGTAAAAAAGTGGAAGGAACTTTTGAATACGGTAGCAATATAATCGATTCGTTTAAAATACTATTTGCTAATGTATAAAGGTTCAAGTGTTTTGGGAATTTCCATATCTACTACATCTCTATGTCTAGTAAAATTCAGTTTGTAAAGTTTTTTGGGGACAGTACTTTTCATGTGAGACACAATTTTATTTATCGACGGTTTTTTTATTTATCTTAACTTAGTAATTTTTGTTGTTTAATTAGTAATTAGTTATACTTCCAATTAAAGTAAATATAATGTAAATACAGCAGAGTAAAAACACTAATTTAACAGGGGCCTGCAGAAATATTATTACCAGGGCCCTAAAATCATGTCTTTGGCCTTAGTTATGCGCAAAATTAAAGAGAAAAAAACAATACATCATAGCAAACGTGTACTGACTGTGCGATGCCTCTGCTGAGACCCAGCCGAAGTGGTATAAAGAACAAACCAACAAAGCAATCACCGTGCCATACGTTTTATGGTTTTCTAAAATACGAGATGTTGCTATTGATAATTAAATTACATTAATTAAAGTGGTAAAGTGACTTAATGGTAATGGTTCAACCCCTAAATATCTAGAATCCTGTCGTCTTCTCTAGAGTTTCGTCAGTTATCGAGCAAGCACTATGTTAGTCTAAATCTTGGAGGCTTTTCCCGCGGCAGAGTTGCTCCGGCCCACTATTCCAATTTCTTTGTTTAGTAGTTTTCGTTGTAGAAGAGCTCCTACTTATCGCAATTCAATGCTTATCATGGGAGTTTGTTGCGGTAAATAGAATTTCCATTTCATCTATCACTAAATGTATTTTGGTCACAACGAATTATTCCAAACAACATTATTGTTTAATTTCCTGGTGTCAGAAAGACTATTGCTTATCGTTGATCTTTTATGATCATATTTTGTTAATCCGAGCCACGGACTACGTTATCATGACCTGTCGTCCTATGCAACATGAGTAACTTGGGTGGAATTCGAGAAGAACTAACACATCGTTCAATAAGTCCCGAGACTAACAACGAAAACAACATTTTTTTTTCAAAAATCATTTTTATTCATCAATATAATCTCCTTTTAGAGTGATACAATCTTTCCAACGCCTTTCCAACATTTCTATACCATGTTTATAGAAGGATTTATCCTTTGCTTCAAAATAGGCTTCAGTTTCGGCAATGACCTCCTCATTCGAGCCAAATGTTTTTCCCTGGAGCATTTTTTTGAGATCAGCAAAGAGCCAGTAGTCGCTGGGGGCTAAATCTGGCGAATACGGGGGGTGGGGAAGCAAATCAAAGCCCAACTCGTAGATTTTTGCCATTGTTTTCATGGACTTGTGGCATGGTGCATTGTCTTGCTGAAAAAGGATTTTTTTCTTCTTCATGTGCGGTCGTTTTGCTGCGATCTCCTCCTTCAAACGTACCAACAAGTCAATATAATAATCACTGTTGATCGATTTACCTTTTTCCAGGTAGTCAATGAAAATGACGCCATGTGTATCCCAAAAAACAGACGCCATGACTTTGCCAGCAGATTGCTGCGTCTTGGGACGCTTTGGGCGGCTTTCGCCAGCCATGCGCCACTCAGATGATTGCCGATTCGACTCTGGAGTGAAATGATGTATCCATGTTTCATCCATGGTCACGTATCGACGCAGGAAATCCTTTTTATTGCGAGTAAATAGCGATAAACAGCTCTCTGAATCGTCGATTCGTTGCTGTTTTTGTTCCATTGAAAGCAATCGCGGCACCCACTTGGAAAAAACCTTTTTCATGCTCCATTTTTCATGAAGGATTGTAAATACGCTTCTAGATGATATCTGTGTCATTTCTGCAATCTCACGGACCTTTACTTTGCGATTTTTCATTACGATTTTGAATACTTCACTCACATTTTCCGGTGTAACGGCTTCCAAAGGCCTACCCGAACGTTCCGCATCGTTTGTGTCCGTACGACCACGTTTAAACTCAGCATACCAACGACAAATCGTTGATTTGGATGGAGAGGAGTCCGGGTAACGTTTCTCAAGCCATTGCTGGGCTTCTACGGTGTTTTTACCCATTAAAAAACAATGTTTTATCAACACGCGAAACTCGCTTTGTTCCATTTTTCAAACAAATTACAAAGTGACTTTATTCTAACCTCGATAACTCTGCTGTTTGTGGTCCAATCGACGTGAAATTTTTACACGTTTCATGTGAAGGTTCGCACTCTAGGGAAACGTGGCTAGTTTGGTACTACTAGCACCATCTCTGGGTTAGTCTCGGGACTTATTGAACGATGTGTTACCTACCGATTTCTATTTATTATTCGTGCGAATCAATATGGTACTTGCATTTGAAATTGTATTCTCAGTTATAGTAAAGATGGAAAATTTTCTATCGTCAATATAAGTCAACTACCGAATTGACGCGTTAAAGACTCACCCCCACCTGCAGTTTCATAGTACAAGCGAATTCTGACTGTAGGCCATTAGTTTATTTGTTTACTCACTCAAGTGTGACTGCATCAGGAGTTACTCCACCCGATAGTCTGAATGGTGTGGCTTCCGAGCTCGTAGTGGGTTACATGAAGATTAGATAGGTCCTTTTGTATTCTGAATTGTCAAAATAAGATTTTTCCCGATATTTTGATACATTTGTACGATCCCAATTTAAATCACAACATTGTTATTATTAAACAGCGCTTTCGTTCGTACATTGTTGGCGTTGTGTACGACTGTTTAAATTCAAGAAATTTGCACCAGTTTAGAAAATTTAATGCTAAATTAACAAAATAAAACAAAAAGAAAACTGTTTATAAACGAATATGAAAACTGTAAGACTATGTTAGTTAATTTTCTGGAGTAATTCAGAGCAGTACTAGTGCAATAAAAGCATTAATAAATACAGTGCCGTTTTTGAAATACCGCTATCGGAGAGTGAACGGTTTACCTTATTGTTGATGATGCGAGGGTACGGGGAGAACATTCGATCGTAAGAGGAAGTGGCCAGGTTGTTCAACGTTTCTAATCCGGATCGCGCACCAATTTCGAAATCTACTATTCAAAAAACAATAAAACGTTTTGAAGAGACAAGAGGAGTAAAGGACCAAAATCGGCGACAAATGCTGATGAGAAATTAGTAGTAATGCAGCATTTTGTTGAAAATCCTCATGCTTGTGACGCTTTTTTCAGTCGGCGGAAGTCACTGAAGGTGACGTCCCTGCTCAAGCGCCAGAATATGTGACGCCTTGTCTTACTGGTGCTTGGGCGCCAGATTTTGTAAGGAGGTTTACTCCTCCACCTCGCCCTTGGGCCTTGGGCGAGGGCTCATTGGGCAGCTACGATGGAGACCCGGTGACTGCAAGGGTTGACGGCTGAAAGAGAAAGGTCTGTGGTTCTAACCAATAAAAGGCACAATGAGCCTAAACAATATTTATTAAGCAGAGGCACCAAGATAAACATAAATGTACAAGCAGGTGATAGAACCACAAAATTAAACACAAAACTAATATTACCACTCCAGACGGTGTGGCAACGAGGTCGGACTTTTAGAGGAGTTGGTTATAAGTGTTTTGGTTGGACGGATGAAAAGTAGAGAGCGGGCGGATGGGACAGAGCACCCTGACACCATATAGCTGGTATGGGTATTCAATATCCCTAGGATATTCACTAGTCTGTGAATAAAGTTGGTAGTCGCTAGTGAACTAGACGAGCTGATTCAATACAACCACAACTGCATTTCGATGGTCGGGAATTCCAATTTATACCCGTTCGGTTCCCCCACGCCAGCAAGCTCTTGTAGAGGGAATGCTCTACGTGGGAGCAAACGGTCTAGTAGGGGAATATACTAGAGGTTCGCCCCACTCATAAAACGAATAATAATATTAGACTTAATTACATATAATTAATTCTATTGACGGGACTAACCGATATGATTCAAAATATAATTTATTAATTGGTCGGAATTGCAAAGTTTTTAGCCTCAAATTAAACTTTTTGCTGATAGAGATTAATAAAATATAAAGTACTAGCGGTTTCTAATACATACTTGTTAAATTAAATTCAAACGGTTTACAAATTAAATATTAATGTACGAATATTAAATGCAACATAACAAATGTTTGCAAGCGCTATCACTCGGCACCACATGAGTGACCGGATAAGCCGGACGGTGTATACAATGTGTGGATAAACAAGAATAAATTTGCAAATAAATAATAATTCTAATATAAATAGTCCTTTAATTTATAAAAGTCTCAGTAACTTCGTTACATGCTTCTTCGAAGAGAGTATCTTAAGCTGAACAAATTAGCATTCTAAAAATTGAAAAGTGGCATCCTTATAAAATCAACTTAACGCAAGAACTTTTGGAGTGTGATTTTCAGAGGAGGGATAATTTCTGCGAAGAAATGATGCGTTACTGTGTTGATGATGCCACATTCATAGATAACTTGATATTTTCTGATGAAGTAACATTCCAACTTAACGGACAAGTGAATCGTCAGAATTGTCGATATTGGAGTGATAGCAGTCTTTACTAGCTGAACGATATTCATTCGCAGTATCCCGAAAAACTGAACGTTTCGGTTGGAAACGGGGAAATTTGAACGGAGAATCGTATCTAAAACTTGTTGGAAAGTGAGATTGTTCCTGCAATTGCGAACATGTTCCCCGGAAACGTGCAAAATGCTTGGATTTAACAAGACGGCACAGCAGCTCACTATGTGTTGAGAGTGAGACAATTCCTCGACCGTACATTTCTCAACCACTGAATAAGGCGACGTGGTACGATTGAATGGTTTCCAAGATTACTGGATCTAGTACCACTAGATTTTTTTCTCTGGGGATATTTAAAATAAGGTTTATGTTACCAAACCTATCAGTTTAGCTGATCTGAGTAACCGAATTACGCATCAAGTGGAGCTCATTACATTGGAGATGAGAAACAATGTAATGAAGGAATTTTACTTGCTGTTAGGTCACTGCCAAATTCAAGATGGCTGTCAATTTGAGCATTTACTCTAATGACAAAGTAAATTTTAACAGAGACAATCTGTGCGAATCAGCCTTTTTCAGGACTACATGATGTGTAAAATCCGATCGAGCAATCTCTCCGTGGTGCACAATGGGTAATGCTAATGCCGACGGTATATTTATCATGTTTGAATAAGGATCCGATTCAGAATCCAAAAAAACTTATCAGAAAGTTGCATTTTTATTATTAAACAATTTTTATTTCTCCCAACCCCCGTGTAAGGATAGCAGGGGGTGAGGGTGGTTTTTCATGTCCATGAACAGTTTCGATAAAGAATCAAAAAATGCAAAAAAATAAGAGTTTTCATTTAGATTTCCCTCACTCCACCAAGTAGGGGTGGAGGTAGTTTTCACGTGTAATGTTTAAATAGATCTTTAAAAATAAGAGAACACATATTTCGTAACTTTCTAATCTGAAGTGTATTTTGCGCCACCCGGTACATAAGTGAACTTTGGTAGAAAAAATTGCAAATTTGAAGTACTAACCGTTCTGTGTCCAGCAGTACCTCCCAGTCGTAGTTTATCTTGTTGTGGTATGTCAGAATTTGAGGGACAAGACGTTTAGGCACGGGATCACTTGGTCGCCGGGCGTTTGCCCAAATGTCGTAGATCTCAGGATTTGTTGTCATCAAATTTCTTGTTAGAAAGAAAGTATATCTGAGAAATCTTTAAATTCTTCTCTTATCAAGATATCAGCTTTCTTTGAAACTTGAGGTATATAGTTTCCGTTATCCTGAAGATTGCCGATTGTTTTGTTTCAAAATACGAGGGCGGTTCAATAAGTACCCGTGTTAGAAATGAAGACAGTTTTTTTCAAAAATTTTTTTTTATTTTTCAACATAGTTTCCTTTTAGAAATATACACTTCTCCCAACGTTCCTGCCATTTTTTAACCCCTCCAAAAAATAGGATTTGTCGAACTCTCCAAAATACGCCTCTATCTCGGCGATGACTTCCTCGTTTGAGCTAAACTTTTTTCCCGCGAGCCATTTCTTCATGTTAGGAAACAAGAAAAAGTTGCAGGGAGCCAGATCGGATGAATACGGGGGGTGCGGCAGCAATTCATAACGCAATTCATGCAGTTTGGAGGCGACAACTCCGGATGAATGTGCCGGTGCGTTATCGTGTTGAAACAGCACCTTCTTTTTCGCCAAATGCGGCCGTGTCTCCTTCAATTTTTTGTCGAAGCTGTCTAATAACTCACTGTAGTATTGTCCAGTGATTGTTCTTCCTTTTTCTAAAAAATCCATGAGGATGACGCCGTTCGCATCCCAAAAAATCGTCGCCATGACCTTTCCGGCCGATGGAACCATCTTCGCCTTCTTTGGAGCAGATTCACTGGGAGAAATCCATTGTTTTGATTGTTGCTTAGTTTCTGGTATGTAATGATGAATCCAGGTTTCATCAACGGTGACAACTCGACGCAAAAACTCCTTCGGATTTCGCTTAAATTGCTCCAAACACTGCTTCGTAGTTAACAGCCGCATCCGCTTGTTGTCCACCGTTAGCGATTGCGGCACCCATCGCGCCGACAATTTTTTCATCGCCAACTTCTCATGTAAAATATTAATTGCCGTTCCGGTCGACACACCTACGGCCTCTGCTACTTCACGCACTTTCGTTCGTCGATCAGCGAGAATCATGTCGTGGACTTTTTGAATGATTTCTTCGGTAACCACGTCTGCCGGGCGTCCTGGTCGCTCCTCATCAAAAACGGATGTTCGCCCACGTTTAAATTCGTTGAACCAATATCTAACGGTGGTCATAGATGTCGAAGTGTCTTTATAAACAGCATCCAACTTTGCTTTTATCTCCTCGCATTTTTTCCCATCGAAAAACAGAAAGCGAATTACCGAACGATACTGCTCTTTTTCCATCTTAGCTAAAATCACGAAACACGTCTTACTCAAATGGCTGTCAAATCCAAACTAACCTATCAATCAGTCTGCAATTTGTTATACCGTCGTTTGATAGATGACAGCACACGATGATAACACCAACTTCCCTCAGGAACGCCTTCTGTCGTCAAACACGGGTACTTACTGAACCGCCCTCGTAAGTCGATCAGCACCTTTTTCGTATACATATGAATAAAGCCTTAAGAAAAGTTCTCAATTGATTGTATTTTGGTTGAGGCCTAACCTTACTAATAACCATCAAGTTATCAGGAAAATCTCGCTATTGTCACTAGCATTAGAGTTCAATTCTCATTCATAACGTCTGCTATCACGTTGACGTTTATAAATTCATTTTCAAAGTTTAAAGGCAATTATTTTTCATGCTAAAGAAGAACCAAAGCGTTATGGCAGTTCTAACAAATCAGCTATTTGAAAAAGTTTTTATAACCAAGCCTATTATGTAGTTCTATTTGTTTATCTATACCAAGCATTTTATACCACCTGGGTACATGGTATCTTGAAGTGTCTTCAGGAGGAAATATTTGCTGTGCATTGACTTTTAATGTAGAAAGAAAGACAAAGAAAAAAACACAGAACGTTACTATGTAATTCGGTTTGTATGATGCTCAAATACTTACTCCTAGTATTGGAATCTATTTCTATATATATTCAACAAGGTATTTATGGTTGTTCTAGAATCAATAATTATTTTTAATCTGTACCCTATTACTCAAACAGTTGTAATAAATATTTTATATGTTCCGTACGAAAGAATCCAATTTTCGTAAGTAGTGTGTACCTCTTTTCTATTTTTACTTCTTGATCAAACCGTTTAAATTATTAAAGAAGGACACTATTTGATGCACCTCCTAAAAATACAATATTCACATTATTACTATTATTAGTAAATACTAAAAACATTGTCATAATAGGTATCAATACAGCAGTCCTAATTTTCTATGCCAGACAGCTATTATTACAGATAAACTCAAGGTGAACAAGCAGTAATTGTGGAAGAAGTTAGAATATCAGAACAACAACCCATTTATTAGTTTGATTTTCTTAAATAAAGTTTTGAATAATTTTTTAACTGCGTTGTTTTTTGATAAAATTACAAACAAATATAAAGATGGCAAATCGAATATGCAATCCAAAGAATTAAGTGAAGAAGAAAAAGATCTAATTGTACACAAATCTGAAGCATCCTTATGGTACGAGAAACTAAAGATAATTAAAAGGCAGAAGGCAACTAGAAGATCAGAGCAGATTCAGAAAGATATAGAATTCTTATCATGAAACCCGCAGATTGTCATTAATGCAGCTATTAGTCTCTTCTTTTTATTGTCTAGCAGTAACTCTTCCTTAAGACCCTCTATTTCTGTTTTATCTCAGTAAAATTTTAACTAATTGACTTTTTCTATTTTTTCTACCTTTTCTAGTGGACTCATTTTGACAGAGCCCTTTGTATTTTATTTATTTCTAAAATTTAAGACAAAAGACGTCCGTTTCATTATGTTTCCTGACATGACCTAAACAAAATCACCATCAAATATACATACTAGGTGTCTCACGAAAAACAGAACAGGTACTTTTCTTCATGTAAAGTGTTCTTACAAATTCAAGTAGTTTTGTTAAATTTACTTAAAACCAAAGCACAGTGACTCCAAGAAAACTAAAAATTCCGATTGCCTGATTTTTATTGCTAGCAGATCTGTCGGCTTTTGTGGTAAAGTATTGTAGGGGTTGCACGTAGTTTGTTGACTGTCTATTGGATGACTGTCTTTCTTCTCCTTGGAAAAAGATATCTGCTAAAAGTGATAACAGAACAAATGGAACTTTACCTTTGTATCATTTAAAGAAAAAATAAAACGCAAAAAAAAGAATAAACGCGGGCCAAAATGCTCAAGTAGAATTTCCCAAGATTATCGAAAGCAATCACAAGAAGGGGTAGACTCTGCAAGGTTTTATGAAAATCGAACAATTAATAATAAAAGTATAAGAAGATTTGGAAAATGGATTTTAGACCCTAAAGTTTAAAGTGAGATAAAGAGAACGTTAATGAAAGAAGGAAAGGACAGATCTATAGGAAAGCTTTTTGACTTTTACACTGTAGACGTACAGGCAGTTCCATTTGATGACTCCCTCTATCATGCATTTATTATATAGTGGCTGTCTCCATGTAGGAATTAATCTTAGAGTACTTACCCATTTATTGTTGTTGTTTTTCACTGATAAAATCTAATAAGATCAAAGCAGCAGTCTCGAAGTACATAATCTTTAGACTTTGTGATATTAGTAATAAGAATAATGTAATAGAGCAGGATTGAAATTAGAAAATAAAACAGAATAAAATCATAAAAATGCATGCAAAGACAATTGGAAATAGCACCAAGGAGACAGACGACGTATAAGGTTGGAAATAAAAAAAGGTGGCATTTGATTGCTGCAGAATTTTGAAACTAGGAGGAAGAGCAGAAAGTGACAATAAACAAAAACAAACTGAAAGCAGATTTGCCGTTGTATTTAAAAGGAGAATCAATAGTAAGAATATGACCCAGGTTTAAATCATACCTATGTAGGTAGTTTGACCAAAGAGAGCTTTGCTAAATGGCATAAGACTACAAGTCCTTTACAGATGTTTTAAGTCTTTCTAAGGTAAAGTTCTTTGGTATGGTCCAGTTAGAAACCAAATGGTTCTAAATGCAGACAGAATATTGACAGTTCTGACGCATAATCAGTTGCTCTCGGTTCCTCTGCCAAAAAATGTAATTGAGATAGATAAAAGTTTAAAGAGGATTTCTAAGTTCTTTCGATAAAAAGAGTAATAGTAACTTTTGACTTGTTTGGTGTAAATTTTACTACTGCTCGAGGATGTAAAACTGTCCTCCAGTATCAAGATCAAGTAGGCGTATCATTAAAAAAATGTGATCCCCCTCTATCTTTATATAAAAATAACAAACAGTAGCAAAAATATCCTTTTTTTTATGTTCTCTTTTGCAAATTATATAAAACCCTGTACTCAGCACTTTTTCTGTAATTTGCTCTAGAGAAGTTCGGTTTTAAAAAATAATCGAGTATTTTTGCTTTTAGTAAGCACTAGTCTAGTCTACTATTATGAATACTTTCGACAAAACAAAGACTTTAATAAATTCATCTCTACAATACACGTTTGTTTTCCAATTATACTATTTCGCATCTCTCACGGTTTAAGAGATCAGTGGTTGAAAAATTATAAGTTATCACATTGTATACCTTGAGCTACCAAGTCTTAAGAAAAGAAATATTTCAAAAGGGTATTCGTGATTAGAGATGAGCCAATTAACAATTTGTAACTCACCTGGAAGAGATTTTGTGCGTACTACGTATTCCCACAGGGGTGTAAGTGATATTCTGTTATCTTGTGCAGAATTGGCTTGATGAGTATCACTTGGAGGAGTCGGAGATGCTGATTTATAAGCACCAGAAGTCTTTAATGGTGACGATAATAATTGTTCTGGGTATTTCATCATTTTTATTTTAAAAAGTCAACCCATGCTTAAATCACAACTGACACTACACTTCTATAATTTTACTTTTTGCAATTTGCTATTATTTACTAAAATAGTGTTCATTTTTAACTATAAACCGATTTTATATTTACATTTTTGATTTTTCAAAATAAATTTACGTTGAGTAGATTTCCATCTTTACGTATTTTATAACCTCAAATTGAAACCACAAAATTAGTGTAATTAACTTTAGATTAATTAGATTTCATTGGAAGAAACTGTTTTCAACAAGCTTTTATGTAAGAACGTGATTATAAAATTAAAAAATTTATCATTAATTTGGTTTTTGTAAAATATAAAAGTTTAGCACATTCTGCGCATTGTTTACAGCCGGGAAGCACATGTTAAACTCGTCAATGTAAACAGAAAACTAAAAGAGGGTCTGCGTCGCAAAGCCTGCCCTAGGCATCGGTTCTTGCACTGCATTGATTATTGTAATCAATACAAAATAGTTTTCACTCACTTACACGCTACCTTACTTTTAAGGGACTCGATTAACCCCCTTCTAAGAATGTGTAAAAAATCGATCGTATAAATTAAGAAATTCTAGAAGGAAAAACCACAAGAAAATTTTCCAGAAAGGTTTTCTATACTCT
>VTPC01003538.1:29251-66838 GCA_011009095.1 Ignelater luminosus | reverse complement strand
GCATACTTGTAGTTCTCTTTATGCTCAATATCATCTAAACCAGCATCACAAGTACTGCAGGTATCACTTTTAGGTTGCCCGAAGGACATATTAAAACGGGTTGAAAAAATATTGTTGTAACTACATTTTTTTATAAAGTACTTTTCTGGAAGGTTTTGCTCCTTGCACCAATCAATACATAAATGGTACATTTTTGTTAAGTTTAGAAAAGGTGATAAGTACTTTTTGTTTAAATTTCTATTCCTCGAATAATGAGATTGGTCTGCAGGAAATTTTTCAATGTGAGTGACAACACAGTTGATCACTTCATTTGGAATTTTGTGTGGCCTGTTCTGGTGAACACCTCGCTTATCAGGGAATGGTGCCGATAAACCACTTTTAAGTTTATTCTGAATGAGCTGAATTTTTTTAAAGGTAATTTGGTAGAATGAAGATATTGCAGTTTTACAAACTTTCAAAACTTTTTGATTGTATGTAACTATATACTTAAACGAGAATGATTTTGGTTTTTTAATGTTTTTTCGATAACTTTGGACAGGTTTAATGAAAATGCTTTTAAAGAGAAGTGCATTTTTTGAGTTTTGATCTAGCTGGTAAAATCTTTTAAATATTGTTGTTCTTGCTTCTTCGTCAAAATTTTCGTTGCAGTTGAGAGTGCATTTTTCTTTTTGGCATAAAAACCTAGTTCAACTTTTTTTGACGGAACTAGCTTTCCTTTTTGGTTAATATAGCTTTCTCCTTTTTGTCGAGCCTTTGCTGCTTTGTATCTTTTCCGGTTGTCTAAGTTCTTTTGTCGCTTCCTAGATGGTTTTTTCAGGCAGCTGGAATATCTTCTTTTGAACTTTTTCGATCAATGCAATTATTTTTAGTAATCAGTGTTTTATTTACATCTTCACTATTGATTATTTTACTTTCTTTATCTTTATTTTCCAGCTTTTTTAAAGTCTTTATCTGGTCTTCGATGTTTTTAACGTCATTATGAATTATCTTTCTTGACTTTGTTGATAGGAATCCTTTTCTGGATTTCAGTTCCTTTGAATAGTCCAAGTCGCTGTCGTCAAAGGTCTCATCTGAAGTATCTGGTACATAATCATCTGAAGAACCGTTGTCAGACCAATCTAAAAAGAAACAAAATAAAAACCTCTTCAAGTTTTCAATTAGACCAGCAAAACTTACCTAAATCTGCCTGTTTTACAGGATTAATTGTATTATCCTTTTTACTTATTATCATACTTTTTTTTTCATTATTTCCCGCCGTTTGTAAAGCTACATGCTCTTTGAAGTTTTCCAGGTTATTATTTATTTTCTTTGTATTTGATACACTAGCCCCTAGAATATTTGACTTTAGAGATAGGGGTCTTTTTCTAGATTTTAAATGCTCTGCATAATCAGAATCAGTATTGTCAGAAGTCTCATCTGAGCCGTCTAAAACAACAATAACAAAATATGTACCTCATCAAGTTTTCATTTCAACTATCGCAACTTACCATAGGAACTTTGTTTTACAGGGGTAGTATTAACTTTGCTAATAAACCTTTCTAGAGAATTATTATTGTCACTCTTGGCTGGGCTCCTGCTGTCATTTGAACTATTGGGACCTAAAAACGAAAGCAAGACACTGTTAAAAGAAAATACTTGTTTGCAAGTTTAAGATAAATTTATCATTTTGCTTTTTGTACTAAACGGTGAAAAATCACCGCAAAACTTAAACGTGAATAAAACGCAATAATATTTTTTAGGTTATATTTTAAATAAAAACAGTTATAACTTTTATACTTATCCTTATTAGTCTGTTCTTTTGCAAGTTTTAAAATTAGCATGCTTCTTGCCGACATATTAGCACTATTTTTTACTTGCACTGCACACATTTAAGTCTTCTATCGCGTAAAAACTAAAAATGTAGAGCACAAAACCATCAGTACTGATACATTTCTAACCTAACATTGTGGTGCGATGTTCATTTTGTTAATATTTTTACAGGTTTCTAACTAATTTACAATGGATAAAGGATTCATGTAGCAATAATTTGAAATGTTAGTGAATAAGGGATCTATGATCAGAAATCAAGCGTACATAAATCTTTTATCCATTAAGTTTTGTTAAAATTAGATTAACATAGATCCTTTATCATCCCGTAACTTTTTAATTTTATACAATAGAACTACGAAACTGACCCCAGAAAATTTTTGGGTACATAAAACCTTTATTCACCAAAAAATCTCAATTTTTTAAAAAATGTTACATGAATCCTTTATCCACTTGCGTCTTCAATTAACACTCGGAATGTTTTTATAAACGAAACAGAAAATTCTCCATTCCTTTACGGGACGATAAAAAACTCTGTAACGATACAATACGATCCCAGCAATGTAAACAATAGCTATTTTGCAATACAAAGATAACGAAACGAGATTAAACAGGGAAAATACTTCCCACTTCATGTGAACTCCGGAATTATTTAATCCGACCAAGAGGGTTGTTACTGTGTTTCCAAAACCAGCCTTCGAAAACACTTACGAGACGAAAAACTTAAAAGATGAATTCACGGTAGATGTTAAGCTTTTTGTTAATTATTATTCCTCGCCAATAGCTAAACTGACTCTCCCCGAACGACCCCGATTCAGAAATAATAAAGAAGCCCGATATACACTACATTATGAAATGAAATACACGGCAATATATGAACGGTGGAGAAATACCAGACCTTATTTATTGTTACAAGTCTTTTGGCAATTACATCATGAATGAAGTGTCCTTTTAATCCTTTGGAAGTTGTCATATTCCTCAATAAAATGCAATGCTACACCTAAATAGCTTTTATTATTTGCGGTCCATATATCTGCAGTCGTGCAAACAAACTTCTGCTTTTCAATGGTTTGTATTAATTTCTTTTTCATTTTAGTTTTTTGATCATTTAAAAATCTTCCAACTTTTCGTCTACTGGGAATTTCAAACCCAAATGCCAACACACTAGTTACATTCTTTAAGCTTTGTTTTTCTACTGTTGACAAAGTCTTCATTATATCTATTATATATTTGATTATTGCATTATTACCCTACAAAGAAATTAATAAATTATTTACTTAGTTTAACATGTAGAGCACAAAACGGAACAGATTTTGTTTCATAAATTTAAACGCTTGTATTTATTTAAAAGTTTCACAAAAATCACAAGAATAAGGTAAAGTATAACATGCGTAGCAACAGATCTTAAATATACTTAAAGGGGCCCTTTTAAGCCGTGTGGATGCTTGCTCTGTTCCGGGGTCGGTCGACTTCACGCCTCATTGAGTTGCCAATTAAGTGTAGGGATATGGGACCGTATACAAAAATTCTCCCTTTACAAAAGAGGTTTCATGCATTAGTTTCTTACCAAGTAAACAGGTCACTAAAAACTTACAGAAGTAAAGGGGTTGGACAGCGGCGTCCTTCGTCGCGTCTAGAAGATCGTATCCCGGTGTTGTTGGCCGTCACCTTCAGTGTGCCGCCTGGATCATGGTGACCTGTAACAAGCACTTATCGTGCTGTGATGCCATCCAACTGACGCGTTGGACAACCAGCTGTCACTACCGTCATAGCACTCAAATCCCTGGAGACCGCTCCTCCTGTAGGATAGCAGTGCAGGCACATACAGGGTTTCGAGTGCCCCTGCGGGGCGGTACCAGCCCGGACCACTGGCAGGACTCACTGCCCTCCAGGTTGAGGTAGGCTACACGATCCCGACTAATCGTATATCCCCAAGCAGATAGCTAGCTATGCGGTTAATTTTAGCGGTTGTACTAGTACTTTTTCTACACTAATACCAACCCTTTAAACAACGAGCGCCCCTCATTCATTCTGGGCGACAGCGATACCAATTAGCGGCAATTACACACTGTAACGCTTTATCAACAACAACAACAATATCAATAACAATAATAATAATCAAAAAGGTTTTACAAACACACAGTAAGGCCACAGCAGCAACAACAATAATAATCAAACTGTTGATTAAATCAAAATAGCATATGCAATTGCATTAAATGGTCCCCACAAAAAACACGTAAAGGCAACTTTGACATTACGACTTCGCGTGAGGCCTCTTACGTTCGACGCACACCGATCCCTCACTACGACTGTTCTTTCACAACTAACTGCCCTGCTACTTATTAAATTCCTAAGATTTGAGTGTTTATATTTTGTATTTTTGTTTTTGTGCAGCTGGAGAGTGTGAACGCTTTATGACAGGTCAAACCCAGACGGTTCAAAAATTTATTGTTTTTCAAATACAGTTCTTTCTTAGTTAAATGCTTAACAACTTAAAGAAATTTAATACAGGCTTTTACAGAATACGCAATATATGAAGGAAGGCAAAAGTGAATTCCACAAACAGCATAAAATAACAAGTATAATGGTAACATAACTAATTTTTTTCTTGGATATTGTTGTTTTACGAGTAGTACGTTTCGCTATTTCAGAAATATTTGTTAGTTTAGTTTGAGAGATCTCTTCCTCTTCTACATATCTTTTTTACCTTTTCTTCTGATTGAAATAGTTTCCCCGAGTTTAAACTTGTAAATTATAAATTTTATTAATTACCTTAACATGTTTTTTAAAATTTCCAGTTGATGTAATTGATCCACTTTGACTAAGGCATAACTTACATTTTGCCTTAATTTTATCTCCACTGACTATTTCGATTATTTCAAAAAATTCACCATCAAAGATTACGGGTACTGAACGTTACATAGCTTAAGAAACATCGTTTTCTTCTTTTGAATTCATTTTATTAGCACAAAGGATTTAGAGTGCGGTCAGCATGTGAGAGTTTGAAGGGAAAACAAAAGTACATAACCTCCCATCATGATGAATCATGACTGTTCGGTAGGCATGGATGACCGCGATGCAAATTTACAGTCCCTTCTGTGTTCGCAATCACATTTCTGGTAACAGGTAAAGTGACCAATCCCGGAAGCAGGAAGGATTGTAAATATGCATACGTAAAGCGTTGTAATAACGGAAACGCAAAGCGGTATTTTAGCCTAAGCTGAGCCTAAGCGTGTAGTGCGCAGAACTGATTTGGTGAATTTTAGATTTCTGGAAAGCCGAAATCGTATTTAAAAAGTATCTTTAATCGTTTTATATCTAGATACAGAAAATTAATATTTAAATCATTTAATATCTGAATCCTGAGTAAGACACTATACCTAGTATCTAGATAATATCTAAGATACTCTTTATCTAGATACTGTCCAACACTGTTTATAGTGTTGGAAATGCAGAAAAATATTGTATTTAAGTATTTGTTAGTTTTTAAAAATAGACCACGCCGTCATTAAAATCTCCGTCGCTTTGCTTGTAATTTTATTGCTTTTGCAGGCAGTCAATTCTGTACATGCAAAGAGGAAGGACCTCTTTACTTATTTTCTATTAACAATAAACGTTTAACACACTTTTGCATTTTATTATTTCAACAGGTTATGGACCCAGTATACGTAGGACACTGAAAAGTTAAAGACGCGTTCGATCGTGTATTGTGTATATTTAAAATCACGTTCAAGTCGTATAATTCTTTGTGCAATAGTGTGTTTAAAACAAAAAAGACGCGTTCGAGTCGTGTAATGCGTATATTTAAAATTACGTTCGAGTCGTATAAATATAATATACTGAGTGTTAATAATGGCTACAACGAGATCTGAAACTGCCAATGTTCCCAAATTTGACGGCTCAAATTTTCAACTTTGGAAATTTAGTGTAACAATTTTGTTGAAGGCGGAGAAGCTTCTAACCATCGTAAATGGAAAAGATACTGTACCGGAAGACAAGAAGTCGTCGGAATGGACAGCATGGGACACGAAGAACAGCAGAGCTCAAGTTATTCTGTTAACCACAATTAACCAAGAACAAATGCAACATTTGTTAAATTGTGAAAATGCCGCACAGATGTGGACAAGGCTCATGTCTATACACGAACAGAAGACCGAAGTTTCTAAAGAATTACTGTGGCAGAAATTTTATGAATACAGAATGTCTGAAAACGCAAAAATTGCAGAGCACATTTCAGCTATCGAATTGCTAGTAAAACAACTCAAAGATGTAGATGAAAACATTAGCAACAGCGCTATTTGTTCTAAAGTAATTAATAGCTTGCCGTCAAAATATAATGCATTTCGAACAGCGTGGGACTCCGTTTCCAGTGAGTATCTAACCTTTGAGAACCTCACAGCAAGATTATTAAAAGAAGAATTAAGAATCACGAATGAAGATACTGAAACGTCTCGACTTGCTCTAGAAGTTAAAGCTTTACAAAGTAAGTTAGAAGCCGCTAGCTTCAAGAAAAGCAAGAAAAGCAAGAATATTAAGGAATTGAAGAAAACCACTAGTTGTAATTACTGCAAACAGAAAGGTCACTGGTCACGTGAATGCAGGAAGAGAATAGCCGATGCAAGTGGATCGTTCAGTGGTAATTCTGCCTATATTTGTGATATTTCGTCCTTGTATTCAGCAAGTTCTGATGTAAAACCAACTGAATGGATTTGTGATTCAGGTGCAAGCATGCATATGACCTGTCATAAGGAATGGGTTTCAAAACTAGAACCACTTGATGAACCCATATATGTCAAGATTGCAAATGATAAAGTGATAGCTGCAGAAGGAAGTGGAATCATTGAAATTCAAGCCCTTACTGACGATCAATGGCAAAACCGAACAATGTATAATGTTCTATACATTCCAGAACTCAGTCGATGCTTGTTTTTAGTGGGAGTAATGACAGACAGAAATTTTACTCATCATTCGTATAAAAATCGTTGTGAGTTTCGCGATAGTGACGGAAAATTGTCGTGCGTCGGTATACGAAGCAATAATTTGTGGGTGATGAAGTTTAAGGTCAAGAGTGCACCAGAATGCAACCTAAGCAACAAAAGCTCTATGAAATTGTGGCATGATCGGCTTGGTCATATTAATTGCAACACAATTAAGAAGACATACGATAAGAATATGATTAAGAACTTCAATATCGATTCTAACGAAGAATTCTTCTGTGAACCGTGTCAACTGGATAAGCAAGCTAGAAAATCAAATAATAGTTTAGTCAGGAACAGATCTGAAAAGCCAGGAAAAATGATTCACACGGACGTGTGCGGACCGATGAAGGTCATGTCACCTGGTGGCTCCAGATACTTTGTATTATTTAAAGATGATTGTAGCGGTTACCAAAAAGTCTACTTTATGCAGCATAAATCAGACGTCCTCGGGAAATTTAAAGAATATAAAGCACTGGTTGAAAATCAGACCGGAAACAAAATTCAATTTTTAAGAAGCGATCAAGGAAAAGGGGAATATATAAACAAAAATTTCGGAGAATTTCTTAAGAGAGCAGGCATAGTACACGAAAGTTCGGCACCGTACACCCCCCAGCAGAATGGTCGTTCCGAGCGTGAAATGAGAACAATAGTTGAGAGCGCTCGAACAATGCTCATTAATAAAAGTGTATCTCAAGAATTGTGGCCGGAAGCAGTAAACACTGCTGTTTACATTTTGAATAGAACGGCTTCAAAACAGGTAGAAAATATGACGCCCTATGAAAAGTGGTTTGGGCGAAAACCAGAATTAAAGCACATGAGGGTCTTCGGAAGCACAGCGTACATGTCAATTCCTCCGCAATTTCGTAAGAAATGGGAATCAAAGAAATTGTTATTTGTTAGATACGAAGGTCATTCAACTAATTATAGACTCTGGGATCCTAAAAAGAGAAGAATTGAAATAAGCTGTAACGTGAACTTCAATGAAAGTGAGACATTAAAGATTGAAAAAGAGACATCGACAGTTACCTTGAATTTCGGACATTACGAAAACAATGAGCAAAGACAAGAAGAAAACACTGAAGGAGAAAATGTTGAGTATAACAGTGAAGAGGACACTGCAACATCAGAAGATCAAGTAGACGAAATTGATGATGACCCAGATTACGAACACCACAATTTCGATACAGAAGAAGTTGAACGAAGACAACTTCGAGACAGAGGTACGCTTCGCCGTCCAGATTATTTTGATGCGGTGGCAGCTTACTCTTCAATTTTTGAACCGAATTCATATGAAGATGCCGTGAAATGTGAAGATTCTAATAAATGGCATCGTGCAATGGATGACGAAATGAACGCACTGAAATCCAACGATACTTGGACCTTAGTAAAGTTATCGGAAAATGCGCGGGTGATAAATAATAAATGGGTCTTTCGTGTAAAGACTGACGCGGACGGTAATCCGATACGCTACAAAGCCCGTCTTGTTGCACGCTGCTTTACGCAAGAAAAAGGTGTCGATTATCAAGAAACGTTCGCGCCGGTTGTGCGTTATGATTCGATTCGTATTCTACTTGCACTAGCTGCAGAGAAAGACTTACGAATAGCAAATTTTGATGTGCAAACCGCGTTTCTGTACGGTGATTTATCTGAGAACGTTTATATGAAACAACCAAAAGGATTCAAAAACAAGAAGAAGCCAGACCAGGTGTGTAAATTGAGCAAGAGTCTATATGGATTAAAACAGTCGCCTAGGTGTTTGAACCACAAATTTGTTTCCTTCTTGGATCAGTACGAATTTAAACAATTGAAGAGTGACCAGTGCGTGTTTGTTGGCCGTTTCGTGAATTCAGAAATTTATTTGGCTATTTATGTGGACGATGGACTTTTAATGTCTAAGTTAAGCAGCGCAATTGATGAACTAATAAGTAAATCGCAGCAAATGTTTAAAATAACAGTAAATCGGGACAATACAAATTTACAATTTGTTGGACTTCAAATTGAGCAAAATATATCTGAAGGAACAATCTCTATTCATCAACAGGCATATACTACAAAAGTGCTTGATAAATTTAAAATGACTCATGCAAAACCACTATCTGTTCCAGTGGAACCTGGTATATGTTTAACTTCAGCCCCTGAAAATGGAGAGGGTAATTTGAGACAACCGTACCGAGAAGCCGTAGGGTCACTCATTTTTCTAGCCACATTTAGTCGACCCGACATTTCTTTCGTCGTAAATCAAGTGAATAGCTATCTCAATAATTGGAGCCTCGAACACTGGCAAGCTGTGAAGAGAATTTTTCGATACTTGAAGCAGACGCTCCATTATAAAATCACGTATTCAAAAACAGGAAAAATTGAAGCTACCGGATACACCGATGCAGATTATGCCTGATGTGTAGACACCAGGAAGTCAACTAGAGGGTACATTTTTGTCATGGCAAACGGACCTGTGGCATGGAAGAGTCAAAAGCAAACGGTGGTAGCTCAGTCAACAACGGAAGCGGAATACATCGCACTAGCTCGTGGCGTACGAGAGGCCTTATGGTTAAGATCTTTTCTTCAAGAATTAAGTATCGAAGCTACGACAATAAACATCAAAGTCGATAACCAGTCAGCAATTAAACTGACTCAAGCGCAACAACTCCACAGTCGAACGAAGCATATAGATGTGAAACTACATTTTGTGCGGGATGAATGTGAAAAGGGCAATATTTCCGTAAATTATGTGAAATCAAGTGAACAACTAGCCGATATGTTGACAAAACCGCTAACAAAAACTATCTTAAATAATATGCTTGAGAAATTAAACTTGTATTAGATTGTTTGTAATTTCTTTGCGTTTCTTTTGATTTTATATTGTATTGTAAAACCACAAATAAGTGGGAGTGTTGGAAATGCAGAAAAATATTGTATTTAGGTATTTGTTAGTTTATAAAAATAGACCACACGGTCATTAAAATCTCCGTCGCTTTGCTTGTAATTTTATTGCTTTTGCAGGCAGTCAATTCTGTACATGCAAAGAGGAAGGACCTCTTTACTTATTTTCTATTAACAATAAACGTTTAACACACTTTTGCATTTTATTATTTCAACATATAGTTTATCATAGGTATTTAAGACTTTAAGATAGAGGCTATATCGTATGTAAAAAGTTGCCCTCAAAAATATTTGCAACCTGTGTTGGATTTAAAATCAAATTATTTTTAAGAATTTTTTCAATATTTTGAGCAAGGAGGGCCTTTATTAGTTTCTGATATAATAATATGCCATGTAGTTTTGATGGTATTACGGGAATTTAAAGTTAAATCATTGACATGTAATTTTTGAGCGGCTGCAACAACATTTTTAAAAATTGTAGTTTGCTGTATTTTAGTATTTGTTCAGATTTCATCAGGGAATCACGCTGTGCTATTATGGTATTATGCGCTATTTACGGGATATCCTTTAAAATAATAAGGAGATTCAGTTTGAAACCTTACTTGTCTTGTGAGGAGTCTCTCCGGATTCTTCTGAAAGTTATAAATTTTCAACAAGACATTGCTTCTCTTGAATGCTATCATAAAAAATTATTTTAAACATAGGAAAATGCAACAAATACTCTGGACCCAGATGCATGATTAATCATCAGTGCCAAATAAACAATTGTTTGCTTGTTTTTCATTCTTGTAACTTATAGCCTACTTATTTCTATTATTGCACTTCATAGTACTAAATAATGTTATTATCCTATTCAATACTACAATATTATGTAAATTCCAGTTTTTGTCTGAGAAACTCTTCACCTGCTGAGATTTTAAATAAAATATCATATAACTCAGTATAAATAAATGCGATTTATTGTCTAAAATTCAAGATACAAGTTGAAGGGAAATTTCCTGCTACTGAATAGAAAACACGTTGCGCCATCTTCAAAGAAATTCCTTAAAACTCTGTTTAGCGTTTCCTTTTTTGTTTTAAATGATAGCGAATAACAAAAACATCTGTATATTGAGCTATTGTTACAGATGAAATACAAAGCTAAAAAGCAAACTTAAATGATATCTCAAAATTAGAGAAAACATATTAGTATTGTTACATTGCTCTTTTTACAGGGAGTCTACGCACTACCTTTAAATATATAGACTCTAATGTTTAGATGTCGATAAACACATCTTTCTCGAATTCTAGTAGCTAAAATATTATTATTTATTCATTAATAACAATTTTATTATTTACTCATTAATAATTCATGATTCCAATATTTATCGTTTTGTTAAAATACGCAATGTTTTTTCAGAAGTGACTGATTTTAACAAACATGCGTTTTTTTTATTAAAATAACATTTGCTGGTGTGTAATTAATACCAAACTTAAAACATAATTAATTACCAATTTATAGTAAATATAAATGAAGCTGTAATTTTTCTTACAAACACTGTAATTTGATACTAATGTATAACAATCTTCTAGTTTCTTCAAGTTCATAAAAGCTTAAACTTTCTGTGTATGAAAAGTTCTAAACTCACCCCTATTTTAATTATTACGTAAATAATTTCAATTTAATTTTAGAAGTTTAAAATTAATTTGAAATAGTTTATTCAGTAGCATGTTGGTACCTTGATAAAAGCATTCCTGTTACAAAAACTTATACTGCTTTCTCAAGTTTTTAATGCTTTATGAAATTTAGCTGGTTTACTGATTATTTTAATTCAAGATAATTTAAATAATATGGAAACGATGGTTACATTGCTCAATATACAAAACGTAGATGTTTCACATTTGGTACATATTATAATAAGTAAATAGTATGGATCAATATATTTTTAAACGCATATTGTTTGCCACTCGCTGGCTAAGTTAGGTGTTCAGGGGATAACAAAATCTGTTACTGAAGACACCGCTATTTGACTTTGAAGTCTCAGATACACAGGTTGCGAAACGGTAAAAGATATCAACAAAGTTTAAATTGTAAACGTTTGCAAGTTTTTGTGCTCGGTTACTACAATACGCATCGTTGTTTTCCGTTTCTGTTTTCTTCAATTCCCAATCGTAGTTGCTTAGCAAATTTATAATTATTGTCCGACAATTTCCTTAATAACTAATTTTATTTAATCTCGAAAGTTTATTTTGCTTGATAATGCCTTTTCAGGGAAAACATGGAAATCTAAAGCACGCTATGAGACGTTCCCATCAAAAAAGTAAAGTAAAGTTAAAGACTCGAAATTAGTGAAACCTCAAATTTTAGTTGATGTACAAATGGATGATGATCGTACTGCTAAGGTTTTCATGACAGGTCTCCCACAAGAGCACAATGTGATACCAGACAGACCATTTCAACGCAGGCGGGAATGCTGGACTTTATCTTTACTGTAGAATACACAGTCAAGTTTACGTCAGGGGTATATTTATAAAAAAAAAGTTCTTAATAATTTATTTTAATAAAAAAATATTTCTTGCGATTTATTTTTATTATAAATCATTTCCATAGTTAGATTGATTTAGGATAAAAAAACTCAGTCAAAGTGACACATTAGATTTAAAATTATTGTATTCACTCTTGTAGCTAAAATATATCCTAGCATAACCTTAAGACTGTTATTCTGAATTCTACAGAAAAAATTAGAAGAGTATAACTAGGCAAAGCCAAAGGAAGGATTATTAGAAAAGAATTCGTTATGATTGGAGGAAACTAGAACTTTCTGTGCTCGAAACTAACCAAGATCAACAAGAGTCCACTAACTTCTAAAGGTGCCACTCTTCTTAGGAAATTATACGAGGATGAAGCAGATAAAACAAAGACGCACCAAGTACGGTCTTTGTTTTGACAAACACAAATTCTTCTGTTTGAGTTTTTACATTTTCGAAGCACCACAGTAGTGCTATATGGGATATCCTACAGTAACTGAAGTGTCTGCTAAAGTTTGTCTGCAATCATTAATAAATCACACAATAAAAAATTGTGCAGAATATACTAAAAGAAGTATTCATTCAAATGAAAGAGAAATTGGATGATCCGACATTCATCCTTAAGTGGAGCTGGGATGAAACTTGTGGGTTATCTGTACAAGCAATAATTTTGTGAAGATCAAAGTGAATACGAAGAAAAGAATGACATAATGCAACATTGCCGACCTGGAAGTTCGAATGAACTAATCTTACAGAGCCAAAGATGCAAAATATAGAAGAACAAAGAGTTGTCATCTGCTAAAATCTTTGTAGTGGCAACAATGATAGACAGAAACATTTTTGCTGCTTTCATGTATGTTTTCGTTATTTTAATGTTTTTTGGAAAGTTCGTATCAGTAAAAGACACAAAGTGAGGTTAGTCGTTTACCTTGATTAACTGATTGACAGAACGCAAACAAATAATTGAAAACTTTGTAAATAAACAAAAATGCAGTTTATAACTTAATATTACTTTATAATAATAACAACTTAATTTATTTGTCTTTACTACTGATATTTCCTTATATTTACAATAACCAGTACTGTAAGACCAAAAAAATGTACATCATGGTCGTTAAACTATGAGAATTAAATTAATCTTTACAATAAATGTTTTCTATTAAAATCCTAATTTTCTAAATAACAACAGAATGGCACTTGTGAAAATAATTCACAATTTTTATTTCGATCAAGCTTCCAGGAATCGTTAATGTAATAAATAGTGTTCACGGATACCTTTGTTTAATAATTTTTCCGATCTCACGGTATCTTCTTGCATGTTTAATTAGAATGTCCTTTGTGCACATCTGACCTCAAAGCTTAGCAAAGTCAAGGGCTTGTAAAAGGTTTTATACATGCTAAATTTCATACAAAACGATCAAATTAAAACGTCTGGGAAAAACATTTTCTTGACTTAGAATATAAGTATTATCAGTGAACTTTACGTTTGATGGTAAATTTCGAACTTAAAGCTTTGTAGTGCTTATATGTATTAATTATAATTAATAATTCAATGATATAAAGGTACATATTTATCGCATTTTTTATTAAATAAGGAAACTAAATTTATTCATCGACGTTGACCTTTTTCAATAAATCTACTAAACAACATAAATTTATCAATTTTGATGTGCAAGTATAAAAAAAATATAATTCCTGAATGTGTAGATATACAGGATGATGCATGGAAAAGTGCTGCATGAGAAATACCATAAAAAACCTAAATATTCAACCACTAAATATTATATAAATGTGTTGCTAAATGGTCATTGCAAATAGCAGTGACAAGTGCTTCATCATTATGTAATCCTTACAATTTAGAGTAAGTCATCGGGATGAAATGTCTAGAACATTTTTCTACCTATTGGTACTCATCCCAAACTTAAAATTTATAATCGACAAAAAGGAAGAATTTGATAAATTAGTCAATAAAAAGCCTTCAGTGCAGAGTGTTGCGTTTGAAAAGTTAAGTATTCTTCTTCTGCTTTTTTTTACTAGCTACATATACAGTGTGCAATAAGAAATTTTTGTTTTTTTATTGAAAACATTTTAAGTGAAACATTGTTGTTCCTTCCTCAATGGCATTTTAAATAAAGTTAAATACAAAGGGTACTTGTGTCATAGCTCATCTTAGAATTCTTACTAAATAGGTTATAGTACCTAAGATGCCAAAAGATGTCGTGCACCCAAAACAAAGTATCTCGATTCATTTTGCTTCAAAGTTAGTTTCATCACAAAATAACTCTTCAAATAATTTTAAAATATTGCAGTCAGTGTCGGTTCACTCGTTAAGGGATGCGAAAATAGGGTTGCCACCCGACGGGTATTTCGGTATTCGATCCCCATGTCCAGTTTGAAGTTCAAGTGAACCTCTTCATGACTGTTTTGGAGTCTTCAAACGAGATTCTTTCATAAGCACAAGACAATCTTTACTTAAGGGTGCCTTGAGTAGCCAGAAGATGACCAAAGCATTCTTGCGCTCAAGGAGCATAAACCTTTCATGCCAGTGAGTTGACCTCTAATAGAGAATTGCTAGTTGCTAACAGAAATTGGATTTTGCGACTCCCACTAATATTAACATTGTTTTTACTAAACAAAACCAATAAAAATGTTTGTACAAATAGATTATACCACGAAGTCCAAGTGTTTTAAGCGCATAGAGAATCGAGTTGCGTTGGTTGGAGTAACTACTATTGAAGTCACCTGTAGTGGAAATGACAAAGAAGCAAAACTCACTCCATAAGCAAGCACCTGTTGTGCCCCTACTTTGCTTTTAATACATATCAATTAATCTGGCAGCTCCCTAGCGCTCTCATATAAGATTCGGTAAGAAATTTGAAAAAATCGATATCGCTCATTTACTTCTATATTCTGCAAGTTCACAACCTTGCAACCTCGGTTTTAGACTTCCACAAGGGTAGAAATCGTTAAAGTGAACGTGGCTTAATCTGACCGATCCAATTTAACACAAAATCCTAGTTGATTCAGAAAGTTCTACTGTGCAACAAAAGCTTAATCTATATAGAAATCTCCATTTTTCAGTTCAAGATCTCCAAGCTGGGATCCGATCAACAAATCCCGGATTGAAGATTGTGAAGTTTTGAACTAAGTATGAAGCATTACCTTTAAAAATATGATGGTAAAGATTTTCTATTCATAAAATACTGCTATCTCCGTAAGTATTTGTAAGGCGAAGAAATTTATCAAAAAGTTCTTCATATAGAAAAAGTGTGAACTCCACATTCCACAATTCACATTCTAAGTAAATTAATTCGGATCCTCCGACAAAGACCAAAAGCTATTGCTTCATAAAGACTGATCTGACAATAAATCTATTTTTTTATCTGTGAATTCTCATTTATTGCTTCCACTTCTAGCTTGTGCCCAAAGTTACCAATTAAATAGAGTTTTTAAATATTTTTATGTTAATTATAACAGCTTGCCAAGATTAAGTTACATTACCCCTCGCTAAGCGCGCAAAAGTAAGGTTATCAAGCGACTGGTATTTCAAAGTTTAAGGGGAACTCCTAATGTCTATTTCAAAGTCCGAGGCCATCCCACAGACGCCCTTGGAAAACTTTTAAACCTACGCTTGTGACGCATTAGAATTTTTTTATTTTTTCGAGTTAACATCGGTATATTTAATCGTAAGTAAACACATAATGCAGTAAGAAAGGAAAAAAAACAAGAAATCAAAAAATTCTTTAAGGGCACCGACATACTTTGAGCAAACCGAAATTGTGGAAAATTAAATGCAAATTTAAATTTTCTATGTTGCTGTTGAAAATGAGTTGTCACGCAAGTATTTAAATCTTTTTTCCAACAATAAATAAAATAATAATCGACGTGTGAGCATTTCACTTTTTTTATCCACAGCTGACTAGTACTCGTACAAGTTTGCAAAAAGAGAAAAATTGATTTTACAAACCCAAAACTCTATATTGGAAGTTTTTTATCAACTAATTTATCGAAATGTTTGTTCAGCTGTTGCTTTATTTGTCAATTTTAAATTTTTAATATAGGAATTCTCCGTCATTTTTGATAGTGTTTTTACCAATTATGTAACATCATTATAGGTATTAAGCAAAATTTTAGCAAGCAGAAAGAAATACATTAAAGATTTTCTAGTAACTCAGGACATTGCCCAGAAGTCACATACTACACAGTGGGAGAAAGATCAATCCATCACAGGCAAAGCGCAAACTGCCACAGGACTTATTTAGGAACCGTAGAAATGGTGACTAATTAGAGAGGCAATCGTAAAAGCACTTCGTCTCACGACATAATAAGTAGTAAAATAGTTTCGCAACAAGATAATTACAGCAATTACAAGGAAGTGAAGTAATAGATAAATTGCATATTACGTGTGTAAATCAAAACACAAATACTTAATACGGAGGAAGCTTGAGCTCACAAATAAATTGCAGAAGTTATATAGAGGTCCCCGTTGCTCTATAAAATGCCTGAATGCAGGTGGAAAACAGTTCGGTGTCATTTATGTTTTATACAAGCTTCTATGTATTATTTAAATTAATTTTATAGAACTTTGGATGGTGCAATGGTAAAACTTGAATTTGCATGCGTCCTTGTATTCTCACTGTGTATCTCGAATAAGTTGTGATATGATATGAGGTATTTACTAGCTCTGAAATTTATCTGTTCTTGTTTAAAAGCGTGTGCCTATTTATACTGAAAAAGAAATTTTGACAAATGATGAAACGAAAAGCAATTTTCTGCAATTTTATATAGGTCCATCATCCTAAGAAAAATTATTATCTTGGAATTGTTCCATCACAGTCAAACCTATGGCAGCTAGATTGATTATGATATTAAACTTCTTAATTAATAATTCCAGTTTTATGGAGTAAACAAGAGTTATGAAAAAAATTTTGGTAAAAATTTATCAGCCTTAATACACACTTTTACTAAAATATCTGGTAACAAAATAGTCTGATTACAGAAACAGTAAAAATTGCAGGTGTTCAAAAATCTAACTACAGATAGCAAACTAACCGGTGTTAGGTATGGCCAGTTCATACGCGAAATCGTATCTGTACGAACGTTTACACAAATTTAAAATTAGTGTATAATAAAAACTCGTTGAAAAATGTGTATTCAAACAATAAATAAAAAATTGTGTATGTTGTGTTTTAAAAAGTTTTATTATCAGTTTTGAAGAGAAATTATGGAGATAATTATAATTCGGATCATTCACAAGGTAGGCAGCTATAGAAATTTATTTATTATTATTATTATTATTACTGTTTTACCTTGCGGAAAGTTTGTTAATTACAGATGCTACCAATGAGAAAACTCCTGACTGGTTGACATGTAAAAATTGGTAGACAATCAGGAGTTTCTTCATTGCTAGCATGATAGCATGCAACCTTCCCAAACAACACCCTGTATATAGGGGTCGCTCAAAATACCACCCTGTATATAACGACTTGAAAATCGTATCCTGAAGTCAAATTGTATTCTCTTTACTTACTAAAGGAACCTACATTGGTTCCGCAACTTAAAATAAAATAAACGTTATAAATCTCCAACCTCTCTCTCGTTTCTCAAAACTGTAAATAATTCTTTACACACAAAATTAAATAATATCTTTGTTACTAGCAGTCAGGACCTTATCGTTACGGTACATAAATAATGCATATAAAACAAAACAAAGCTTATACCAATAAGAACACAAAAATTAAACTACATGAGTTTATTATCATACTTTGAAATAATAAAAAAAGTAAACTATCTATAAAAAAGGAATCAAAATGATATAGATAAATAAAGAAACTAAGGTTTTGCAAACATCAAAAAAAAGAACTACATTATTACCTAAAATTGGATCTGAAGGACCCGTTTAATAAATGCGTTTAAAAACCTTTAAAACAACACAAAAGAATTATTGAGTAAACATCTCAAAAAAACAAAGATAAACATAATTTAAAACCATTATGAATTTAGAACATACGAAACTGTATTAATTATTTCAAACAAAAGTGTTGAAAGATTATTATTAAATTTAAACAACCTATTATTGCCCTAAATTTTCCGGAAAAGTTACATTATAAAAAGATACGTAAGGTTCAAAAATTAATCATTTTATGTTAAATGCTCAAAATATTTAAACAAAGCGACAATAAATAGAGACAATTATATAACATAAATAAGCATTTCTTACACTAACTAGGAAGGTTTCTGAATTCCGGCCTCGTTTTCAAACTGATCATAATTAGATCCATAAAATTATCGAACGTCGAGAAGGCATGATTATATTCACAATAAATTTTAAAACACTAAAATATTCACAGAACACAAAACTTTAATTTTAACAAAGAGAATACCATTTTTCCAGTAGATACTGATGACAAGATGATGTTTCCACCAACCAGGAAATATGACGAAGATATTAGAGTCTCTGTCGAACACAACGAAGCAAAACAGGAAATACACCACGATAATCAAAAGAACATTCTCTATCCACACTGCTAAATATTACAATCCCAGTTACTGGACAACGGAGTTCATTTACTTAAGGATTATCCTTCTTACTCGTGGGTTTTTCAGATCCGACAAACATGTCGTAGTCAAGGCTCACGAAGAGTACGAAAAAGCTTACAGAAAGCACCCAAAAAAAACAGCTCACGGAAAGCACGTAAAATAAACACACGGTAAGACGTAATTTGCAACACCAGGACCAAAAGAAGACGGCACGAGCCCGCATGGGCGCGTACGTCCGCAGAGTCAACCGCCTTTCGAAATGTTCCAATTTCGACTCCCCTAGATGATTCTACACATGAAACAATTTGGAATTGTAAGGAAGCTGGTTGTACACTATATTATCAAATAAAACACAGACGGTCAATTAAAAATGGAAAAATACCAAACATTATTTCTTTAATGTAAAGCTGCCTTCCACTCAGACATAAATTTGCACACGGCAAACATTTTTTTCTTAGAAACAGACTCGAATGTCAACAAAATTTTCTTGAATTGATAATGACAGACAAGCTGTTCGTAAAAAGGTAACAGCTCGGTTTTTTGTTTTTTGTTATAGTTTTCAAAAATCGTTTTATCGAAATCAATTTCGTGGGCATTCAAGTCGTCATAAAGTAAAAAGCATATAACTGGTCGCGGAATGAATTGATTGGTTGTAGATTAGTACCGCAGATATCATCAGATTTTGAGATGTTTCCTTGTTATCATGAGGTTTTGCAATGCATAATTTTTCTAGAAGAGTAGAATCAAACTCTTTCGATTGGAGTGTTTGAACTACTATTATAGTTAGTCACAAAGTGCAATTCGATTTTAAATAGCTTACAGTGTTCATGGAAGATCTTATTTTTGAACTTTTTTCCTTCGTCGCAAACAATTTCATTTGGGTAACCGTGGTGCGAGAAGTAATGTCGTAATTTGTTCAATATAGTTATTCTGGTGAGGTCTTTAACAAAATAGGCTTGAGTGTATTTTGAAAATAAGTCTGTGATACTTAGAAACTTATGATTGTCGAAGCTAAAAATGTCAATGTTGTGACATTATTTTAAGTGTCAATGGAAATTATGCGCAGATCTACCTTTTTAGTAAACTCAATGGATTTCTGAGTGCGTTTTAAGCATTAAACTTAGCATTTCGTTTGAGTATTGGCATTTCATATAAATTTATTATTTTATTTTATCGTAAAATGTATCCAATAAATTGTTTTATGCTTTTTTGTTGTTAATGAGACAATTTCTTCGTTGGGAGGATGTTTTATTTAGGCTTTATTTATGAAACTCGATATGAAATTTTATTATTAAAACGTGCTTCATTCTAAGGTATTGAGAGTGGTACTTCCTTAAGATATATTCAAATTTTTATTTCACGACCGGTTTCGATGTTTATTCATCATCATCAGGTGAAAATTGTCAGTTTAACATTAAGGGTTGAAGTTGTGACGCACTTTCGGTCGGTCGGTGCTCGGGCGCCAGATTTGTTGAGGGAGTTTACTCCCCCACCTCGCCCTTGAGGCGGTCGGGCGAGTGCTCACCGGGCAGCTACGATGATGAATAAACATCGAAACCGGTTGTGAAATAAAAATTTGAATATATCTTAAGGAAGTACCACTCTCAATACCTTAACAATATACCTTAAGCGATGGATCTTTATCACGTGCTTCATTCTAGTTTGGAATTGTTTATAGGTATATTCTTCTATTGTCGCCGATTAGCGGAGAAACTTGTTTATATTTAGGTTCTGTCACTAGAAGAAATGCTGTAATGTGTCTAGATAAAAGGCCATATCAAATTAAAACAATAACGACTGGTATTTTTCTATTTTCAATTTACCGTCTGTGTTTCGTTCCTTGGTACAGTGTACAACCGGATTATTTTATTGTATCAAATCAGAATTTCTTTAGAAAGTCGAATTTGGTCTGTTGACCAGGCTGGCTGCCCCCTTTAGAAGACAGCGTTGTGCTTTAGCTTTTTGATGGGCCAGGCACGGATGTATTTGTCACAACAATAACTTGCTGTGAGTTCATCTTTGCGTTGCAGTGTCACATTTTTGTTAACCCTGAGTGAAAGGCTCCTGAGCAGTTAAAAAATTGCCTATCTGGGCGGATATGTTCTAGAATTCACAACCAAAAGGATTAAATCCAGTAAGTTTTCGTGTCGAAGGTGACTTGTGCCATCGTATTCAGTCGGCTTGTCCGTGAAACAAGTGCATCTAGTTTCTGTTATTTTTCCCGTTGTCTGCGGCTCGAACTTTCTTAGTCCTGATACCTTTTTGTGTCCACCGTTTTAACAATTATTACCTTGAAAATTGCTGTTATGTGTTCTTACCTTCAAGTCAAAGACACAATGCAGTGAACACTGAGTATTTAGTTTCCGTTCGTCAAAAACTTTTGTTAAAAGACGCTTGAATTCGTCAGTGTCGTGTAGAATTTTTGCCGTAATAAAGAAAGCCGGCTTGAAGTTGATTCCCGTTGACAAAATTTTAAGTGTTTAAATTGAAGAGTTCAAAGCGTTAAGTTTTATTGTTAAATTATCTTTAGAAAGTACAAACGTTTCATAAAGTTATCTGTATAATATATTTTATAGAGTCCCTTGTATACAGGGTGTTGTTCCGCAAGGGACCCATATACAGGGTGTTGGTCCACGAGAAGTTGCGTAGGCCGGTCGTTGGTTCCCTATGACCTTCAGTTTTTGAACATCTTTCGAATTTAACAAGTTTTTTCTTTTGGTTAAGGTAAGTTTAGTTAGAACCACCCCGTCTTCGACTTGAGCTACGGGATTGAACATCTTCCGACATCCGAAACAGATATTAGACCTCTTTTTCAGCTTTTTCCCGTTACAATGTGTACTACATCAAACGGTCCTTTTGCAAGTAAAGGTCCTAAAAATTAAATTTTATAGAGGGTTTCTTTCGTATTTATTGAAGACATGTTTTGCATTCGTTTATGATTTTATTAATTCTGGTTCTTATATCGGGCCAATAGTGGGTTAGTCTCAAATGATTACAAGTTTTGGATATGCCGTTATGATTGATTGAATGATATTTTTCAATTACTTTAGCTTGTTTTTCGGATTTTTCTACATCTTTAGCCAAAATATTGCTTTTAACAAATTTAACTTTATTTTCGAACAAAGATTGGGTGACTTTTTTGTGGATTTATAATTTGTTTTAGCATTTCTCTGAGATTTTTTAATTTGTGTTCGTGTCTTATGGCAAATATTATTTTTAGAAAACGGTTTTGTATGATTAGTGTTATATCGGTCTCTATTCAACGGTTTATCAGTTATTCACATTGTAATTACAGGGTTATCTGTGGAAGTATGTTAAGTGTTATTAGAGTCATTGTTTTCTACACAAAATAATTTTCTTTGCCCTTTTTGTAGTGAACCGTATAATCGAATTCCTCAAGTCGAAACCGCCTCTTGGTTAACTGAGAATTCGGGTCTTTAAGGGCAAATAACCAAATTAATGGTTTGTGATCCATTTCTATTATGAACTGTTGTCCGTAGATGTAAGGCCTAAAATGTTTCATTACTTCTACTATGGCTAGTAGTTCTCGTTCAATATTGGAATAATTTTTTTCTGCACTGTTTAGAGTTCTGGAATAAAAAGATGCTGATGGCAAAACCTTTTTCGAATTCTGAGTAGGCGAGTATAGGGGATTAGTTAAAAGATCTTTACATTGTTGAAAAGCCTGTGTGTAGTCATGGTCGAATACGTCTATTTTTGATCTTTTCTTAAGTTTTTTGTGAAGGATTGCACGATCTTTGCAAAATTCTAAAAAAATCTTCTATAGTATCCTACGAAGTCGAAAAAAGAATTAATGTCTTTTGTGGCTTTAGAAAGAGGGTAATTTTGCACAACTTGGATTTTTAGGAATTGGGCTTTATGCTCTCTGGAGTAATAACATGTCCAAGAAACGCTACTTCCTTGCGGAAAAATTCAAATTTGTCAAGCTGTACTGCCTGAACTTGTGAAAGACTTGTCTGAGATGTACTATGTCTTCTTCAAACCGAAGGGCATCCGTATGTAGTCCCAGTGACCGTTAGTGACTGTAAATGCTGTTTGCGTTCTTCTTCAAAAGGTACAAGGCAAGTTCCGTTTTTTGAATAAGCTACCGATTCTGTACTTGTAATATTTTTTTTAATATAATTCTTTGCCGCTTGTCTAAAAGTTTTGAAATTTTGTGGATATAGCACAAGACCTGTCTAATAAAGTTTTTCTTTTTTTGGCAAGGTGTACCTATTACACTTGGTTCACTGGAACTTATGTCTTTCGGTATCTTGCATCTTTGAAGTCTTGAAGACCAATATCCTTAAAGTCTTAACTAAAGACTTAGCATTTGCTAGAGTTTTTTAAAGTTTGTTATAAAACCTATCAGTTGTTGACACTGACAAAGATAAATCTAAAAAAATAAAAAAGTGTACTATTATAATAAAAAATATACAAAAAATATTTACAAAAATTTAAAAGAAAACGTAGGTACACTATTTAAATAATTTTCTCTTTATTATTAAACCCATTACCTTTTAAAAATACGATTTTAAAACCCGATAAAACAATAGAATGAAAAGCTCAATGCAAGATTAAGATCTCTTGAATCCAGACAAATTGTTAAATCTAAATTCGATTTTAATGTTTTAATTATAACTATAACTAATGAATTGATTCAATCGGTCGATTCTTCAACTTTGGTTGTAATTCCACTTTTCTCGAGCTCATCCAGCTTCATTTTTAATTTATCTTGAAGAGCAAAAACTTTTCGTAAAACTTTTGAAACTGCATTTTTTTGTATTCTAATATTGTATGCTCACCTTTCAGGCATTCAATACCCTTAACATCACTGTATTCAGTTACAGTTTTATTTTTTTTTTAAATTAGTTTAAGGTAATGCAGGTCGTTAAACACAATAGCTTTGTTACATTATTTGTACCTAATGTAAAACATAAGATTAATTACATTGCATTTTCTGTACTGTCCAGCATAACTTAATTCAACTACTTCTTCTTCGCCTGTATACTTTTATTGATTCATTTTTATCTTTTATTTTCTAACTTGCTTTCTTTCAAATATATCTCATATTCTGCAGAAAAGATTTTGTTTTCAATCATAACCATCTTTATTAAATTATAATTCAGTAGGTGGCACTTTATAATTATTTTCGATATTGTAATTCTTTTATTAAATTAAAAAAGGACTTTCAGAGAAGATTGTTTATTTATGTTTGTATTTACATGTAATTATGTACAAACTATGGTAACATAAATATACAGCATAAAAAATTAAACATTATGTAATGACTTCTACAAATGTAAAGACTTTTGCAAAAGCCAAAACTAAAGAACTAGGACGCTCCAGCAACTAAAACTATTCTTGAATTAGAGGCAATGAAGCTAACCCGTGTGAAGTCATCCAGTTAATTGAAAGGAATAAAAGTTCATGTTCTTCACGATAAATATATAATTAATTGTGACGGATTCGAACTTCAGTTTGTTCTTTTCAATTACTTATTCTCTAATTCTGAATAATATAGCTGTCTCGAAAGTTTCCGGAATTTTAAAATTTTTGTTAATTTTAATATAACTTTTGTTTTTTACGTCTTATCTTTCATGTTCATTTGTAAACCCAGTTGAGACAAGTCACAGAACAGTATGCTAAATTTGTATACTCAAAAAACTAACAATAGGTCGCAGCGGAACATTGACGGTATCTGTGAAATTCGAAACATATTAAAATGAACTATAAATGAAGTGAAAAAAAAGAAATAATGGGAAAAATCACAAATCGATTCAAACACGGATATGTACCGGTAATGCCCGCAGGTTCTCGACAATTTCTGCGCAACTCTAAATTTAATAATCATTAAAGGAAGACACCAAATACACCTATACAACAAACTTGCACGTGCATAAAATAATATATGACATAAAGTGAATTTCCAGTGTGACAAAACACGCTATCTTATTGAGAAAGACAAACTTGCAAATTAAATACGATAACGTTCACTGTGTACATTCAACAAGCCTCAGAGCGTCCGAAGTACTGTGTGGAACGCCGCTAACCAGTATTAAAACTAATACGCTTCATTAATCAAAACTCAAACAGTAGCTCAAACCAGTGTCGATTGCAACATATTCGCACATACATTTCCAATTTCTGTGATAATCAGGTATACGAATCTCGTCAGCGGAACAATAGGATCGCACACACTAAATCAGATAAGCTAGTACGCAGGAGTTAGTTTATTAAAATCTCCTGTTGCAATAAATTTGATGCTAAGTACAACAAGTACCTTAAGACTTCAATAATGACTTCCTTTAATAAGCGAATTAGAAATATTTTAAAGGTATGATGTAAGTCCTACCCTGACATAAATTCGGTGAACTCCAAAAATTTCAAAATTTCCATTTTAACTCCAATTATGCGCATACAAAACCCATACTCCCTAAATTTAGAATTTGATATTTTTTCATCAATGCGTTATCAGCAGAGTGAAGAAGCCGCTAACTTCAAGTCATAACTGTAGAACAAACATAGGTCTGCACATTCCATTAGATAGAGAAAACACAATAATTTTCAAGTCGCGGGTATTAAAGCTCAGTGTAACACTAAAAGTTCTGTAATTTCACACTCCGTTGGTGCACAGTTGTATGTTTGCTACTTCACACTTATAACACTTGAAGTTAGCTACTCTTTCACTCTATATACACGGTAACGCAAAATAATAAAATAAGACCTAAAACCTAACAAGAAGAATTCTAAAAATAAAAACCTGATAGAATTGCCAGTTTATGAAGTCCCACACAGAATAGACAATTGCTCTGAAATGGGACACACATCAGCTTCAGCAAAGAAATGCACGCCCTCATGCAGCTCTGTATATGTTAACGGCCATACCTGGACAAACCTTGCCATTTCAGGTTGACAAACACACATCAACTCTGAATATGCTGATCTAGACAAACTTGACCATTTTGGGTTGTCCAAAATTGGTTAGATTGGAATGCCCAAAACTGACCACCTTGGTATTCCGAAATTTGGCCATTTTCATAGCTTTCATTAGTGCGGCCACCCTAACCGCGCTAACTCTATCGCAGTGTTGCAAAAACTGGTTTTCTTGACTATCGGAAAATTGACCATCTCCATAGCAACTGTCAGAGCTACCAACATGACGGCGCTAAATTCATCGCAGATTTCCAAAAACTAGTCATCTTGATCCTTTAGGAATTGACATAATCAACAAATACAAATTATGGCTAATGCGGACGATATTATAAATCTTGCCAAAAGTAAAGAAAACCTAATCAAATTAATAAGAAAAATCGGCTTAACAGCATTTAGGAATTGAAAATAAACGAGGAAAAGCCGAAATAGTTACATGGTGTTGGATAAGGGGCAAAAAGAGCACAAGAAAAAAATATTGAATTAACTTCAGTAGACCAAACATTGAACAAATTTTAGAAAAATGCCTGTGTGGCGATGTATTGCTGAAATCGCAGCCTCACAATCTCATTAAGGTGGTAGTAATGGCTTATTACCGGCAATACATTTGTTGAGTAAAAACCAAATGAATGATTGATACTGTTTTATTAAGTTCCAAATTTCCTTTTATACGTAATTGACATGCTGACATTAATAACAAATTACAAACTAGGTAACACAGAAAAATAACAAATATGCAATTATAAAACTAGTAACAATTAAAATATGCAATTCCGCAATTTTAGTTTTACAATTAGTTCATCTTTTTACTGACCTATACTCTCTTTGTATCCATTGTTAATCGTAATAGGAAGTAAGTTGAGACAGTTTATTTATGTTGTGCCAGTAAAACGTTTATAGTACAACATAGTAAATTTATCTACACTCGTATTGTGTAAGTAGATACACATTGTTTGTAGACATGCTGACTGGTACATTCCTGTACAATGAAATGTGACGCACTTCTTTTAATATGTTGCAATTAACCTATAAAGTTTCGTTATTGAAAATAATTTATGTTGATTTAATTTTATAGAAAATTGAAATTATGCTTTAAATGAAAAATAATCTGTTTAATGCAAGATTAAACAAACATATTGTGGTTTTGGAAAAGTTAAAAAAACACTAACACTAAATAAAGCTCTAAGTCTTTTTGCTTAAAGAAAATTTATAAAACAATAATGAAACCAGTTGTTACGTTTGGAAAAGAACTGTTTAAGCTGAACCAAAAAGGGAAATTAATACTGGAAGTCTGAAAAAGTAAACTTCTAGAAAAAGGTTTATAGAGAGGTTTATGTTTGAGAAAAACTAATAACGAACTCATGCAACTATATGGAGAACCGCCAATAGCAGGTATTGCCGGAGCACAAAGAATGACATGATTAAGACATATCTCAAGACTGCCAGAAAAAAATTACAAACCAAGTACTAATGATTACTGGAAGAAGACGAAGAGAACGGTCAAGAAGTGTTAAAGAACCTGCGAAAGCTAGCAGTCAGGGATTGAAAATAAGGAAACAAATAGCAAGAGATTAAAAAAATAGATGACATTGTGCAACAAAGCTATGGGTCTTCTTGGTCTGTAGGCTGATCATACATTTTAAATGTTTTAGTTTTCTTTCATTTCCTTGGGTAGATCAGTATTGATCTTAGAATGCGTACGCTTTAATCAGGCTTGGAACCAGACCAGCTTAATAGGGGGTGATTCTAGGAAACTTTTGGGTGGCTAGGTCTTTCATGCAGCGAAGATGTCGGGGATTATCAGATTTTAACTGCTGGAAATGCCTTTGACAGGAATTTCTAGAGATTGTAAACCAATACATAAATAACTGTAGGGCCTTGCACTTCAGGCCTGTAGTTCTCAAGACTGCTGGATATTATTATCAATTGTGGCTAACAATATGCGATCTCTGGATTGCATCTTTCATGCGGTAGTGCTATTCAAACAGAAGTTACTGGAGAGTCAAAAAACACGCTCAATATTTTAAAATGCGCAATGGGCGAATGATACAAGAGTGATAATGTCACTAACGAGCCTCCGAGATGGTAGGCGACCTCTCTGAGTATTCAGCCTTACACCTGTAAATAAAACTCTGCCGGTGCGGAGTTTTATTTCTCCTGCACTTGTAGGATCTTATACGAGTAATAATAGGCTGAGTAATAGTTTGATAAAGAGGATAGTTTGAAACTTTGTACCTACATAAGGACAAGGTAAGTGTTCTTTGTGAGGTAGGTAATAAATAGAAAAGAGCCAATGATAGTGATATGATAGCAAGACCCAGATAAAATGCATTTTGTTGTCGGATGTGATGTTAAAGCAACCATGTGATCCAGGAAAGAATAAATATAAATGAAAGAGGAGAATCTCTTTTTGAATTTATTATGATATAGAATTTAGATAAAATAAACACTGAAAACAGCCCTAAAGACAGACCCCTTAGTCAAGATCTTCAGAAGGTTAACGATCATACTTAGGACACGTATGGTCTTGAAGTTGTTGTAGAGTAAATAGAATGGAGCAAGTACAGAATAGTAGGCCTCCTTCTGGCTATGGGTCTGGCATTAATCAACACTCTAACCTATTGATGAGTTATTTGCAAAGACAATTATATTAATGCCCATGTTACAGCCTGTAGATGAAGCAATTACTTTTCTCAAGTTGTGATGACATGTAGAAATGCAATCCCAAAACGTACCCAAAGATTTCGGTTTTCTTTTGTAACAATTCTTAGAGAAATTGGTGTCAAAAGATCTTTCGGTAATAGTTTACTTAGTGAACGTATACAATATCTTTAGTACTTCTCTCGCTACCATCAGACAATTCTTTGTGGCTTCTAACCCAGCTGCTGGGTACTGGATAATTCTTGGTAGAGTATCATTTTGTTACATTTTTGTGGTAACTCCAAAACATTAGTTGTCTAATAATCAGTACTGTGTAATTTTGAAAAAATCGTCTTTCCATGTTTTATTACAATTGAGTGGATTTTACATGAACATTATATTCAGAATGTAAGATTCTGTAAGAGTTAGTATGTTTGTAGATACATAATTAAGTATTAATTTTTTGATCCTTGCATTGAGGTGCATTATAGAGTTGCAGAAATTATTACCAATAGTGATGTTGTCAGCAAAATCCAATATTGTTAATGGGAAAAGATTGGCATAAAGTTGAGAGACAAAAATCGAAGATATGATTAATGACCCAAGGTTAATCTTGCCATTACCTCCTTTTCTATCTTGATTAGCTTACAATTGGTTGTTTCACAATTTTCTCAATTTACTTTAGAATTGTAGTTTTGAATGTTTAAATACGCCATCAATGAGTTGAAATGGTATGCCCGTAGAACATGTCTTTTTCAAATTATTTTGATCACCTTTGTTATTGAAAGCTTGTATTGCGTTTTAAAATGTAAATGTAACCATACTCTTGTTTTTGTTATGTTTGCTAATGCATCCACTTTATCTAAAATCTTTTTTATAAAGCTAAAACTTCTAAACCTGAAACTTTATATTATTGTGATACATGTTGAGGATAAACACTAAAGTATAATTTCAGTTTTATATTGATTTTGCTAGTTAATGGATCTTGAACCAAAGAGTTTATGACTCATACATTGTTAACTTCTTAAAACTTCTTGTAAAATGAGCAGCTTCTTTACAGCAGAATTGAAATTTGTAATGCATCATGGAAGTAATATTAGTGTAGGAACAAACTTTAAATGGATCGAGCTTGTGTTGCATCTGATACAAATTTCTAGCAGTTTTAGTCTGGTTTCTACAGTTAGATTATCATTTTATAAAGGGTTTTCCAATAAGAGGTGTTATTTTGAATAGCCCGCTATTTCGGTAGATGTCACTTTTGAAGCTATCATTTTTTGACATTTGACAAGTAGAAACTACGCCATTAATAAATATGGAACGATACACGCTTCAACAACGCATTGAAATTATTAAAATTCACTATAAAAATGGTGAAAATTTGGCAGAGACGGTTCGTAAAACTCGAACATTTTTGGGTCACCGTGAAGCACCTTGTCGGACCGCAATACAGAAATTGGTGAAAAAATTCGAGCTCTTGGGACAAGTTAGTGATGTGAAGAATAAAACCCGTGCACGTCGCTCAAGAACAGCCGAGAATATTGCTGTTGTAGCCGAAAGTGTTAAAGAAAACCCAGGTTTGTCCATTCCTCGTCGTTCTTTGGAATTAGCCATTCCACAAACGTCATTACACCGTATTTTGCATAAAGATTTGGGTCTTAAGGCTTATAAAGTCCAGTTAACACAAGAACTCAAGCCGGCCGATCATCAACAACGTCGTGTCTTTGCTGATTGGGTCGTTGAAATGCATGAAAATGATCCAGAATTCCATCGAAAAATCATCTTGAGTGATGAGGCCCATTTCCACCTCGGTGGCTTCGTCAACAAGCAAAATTGTTGGATCTGGGGCTCAGAAAATCCAAAAGTTATTGTTGAAAAGTCTCTCTATCCTCAACGTGTGACTGTTTGGTGCGGTTTATGGTCCGGCGGAGTCATTGGACCTTACTTTTTCGAAAATGAGGCTGGAGCAACAGTTACGGTGACTGGATTGCGCTATCGAGAGATGATTAACGATTTTTTATGGCCGGAATTGGATGGTATTGATCTGGACAACGTTTACATTCAACAAGACGGCGCTACGTGCCACACAAGCAACGAAACCATTGATCTTTTACGGAAAAAGTTTCCGGACCGTGTTATCTCTCGAAGAGGTGATCACAATTGGCCACCGAGATCTTGTGATTTAACACCTTGCGACTTCTTTCTTTGGGGCCACGTGAAAGAGAAGGTCTACGCCAACAGCCCAGCGTCGATTCAAGACCTCAAAGATGGAATTCGTGAGGCTATCGAGGACATAGGGCAGCCACTTTGCGATTTGGTTATGGAAAATTTCATGAAAAGGATATTGTCCTGTAAGCGTGGTCGTGGTGGTCATTTGCCTGATGTTATTTTCCACTATTAACGGCATACCTTCCTCTTTATAATGAAATAAACATCCGATCATTTATATTAAAAAATGGCACTTTTCTTTGAATATCAAAATAACACCTCTTATTGGAAAACCCTTTATTAGAGACAAAAAACAACTTTGTCAATCAATGATTTCTTTCATCTTTAGATTGAGTCTCTAAATTTCTAAAAGTCGAGAATCTCAAACTACTAAGATGTAAAATTAATTATTTCTTTAAATTTACCTACCTGTTATCGCTACAAATACTATTACATCGCTAAAACTTACTTAATTGTATTTAAAGCTGGACAAAAAGGAAAAGGTAATCAAAAACACATTTACATACATTACAGAAGCAAGACATAATGTAAACAAGTATCAATCATTTCTCTTAAACAAACTACAATGTTCCATTATACTTTTAATGCAGCTAATATATATCTATAATATTGATGTGAACCTAGTAATAATATAGTTTTTCTCTTAAAAAACTATTTAAAAAATGTAATCCACGCACAACCTTACAAACAATTGTTGCTTTCCTTTTCTTTTGTGTTATTGAAAAACAGCACTTAAAACTTGGAGTTCTTTTATAAACTACTTTTCTGTTATATCAATCCTGATTGAAGGTTAAGCTTAAAAGCAAAGTAAACGATAATTAAAATGAAGAGATCGCTTTAGGAGATGGGGCTATCGAAGGTATAGAGTTTCGATACAATGATAAATGATCTCTTTTCTCTCTTTTCGTCTAATATATCAGTCTCGCACCTTTAAGTAGTAAAACAGCGTCTTGTTATATACTTGTGTCCACACAAAACTCTCGTCATCATCCTTAGCAACCGAAGGTTATATAGTACTTGGCAGGATAACAAAGCAGAGGAAACTCACGAACTCTGGAGTGAAGTAAAACCTAACGATGGGCCGTACAGAATTTTTCTTTACTTTTATAAAAACCATTTACGGTAAAGCTTTTTATTTCTTGCCACTACACTGCAACTGACTCAGAATGGATTGTTTACTGTCTTTGTATAACTAGCGTAAAATATTACTTACATTAGGTGCCCGCTCGGGAAAATTTCTATTTTTCAGAAGGATGCTCTTATAATGGTTTTTATTTTATTTTGCACTAAGAATGCGATACGATTATCTAAAATGAAAGAAAAACAGTGCTTTATTTGATAACGTTTTTATTTGATAAACAGTATCATGTTAGTACAAATTATTTAGGAGTGGCGAAAAACCATAAAGATGAACATCACGCAAGAAAGTCTAGACGAAAAATAAAAAATACATGAATTTTTTATAGACCAGAAAACAATACATTACTTCATAAAAATGTATTTCTTTTTCTTTATGATTGACAATAAAGATTCATCAGGGAGGTACCCTATAAATAAGCCATCAAAGGTTAGTATTCAAAATATTATTGCTAACCCTTGGTGGTATAGTACTAAGTAATTTCTTCCGTTTTAAAGTCTTGTGTTATTTCCTTTTTATATTACCGTGTAATGAAGGTAGATACAACAGGTTTTTGATGTATGACTGCAAAAGACCCAGAGTAATAAAATTTCTATAAGGATTTTGGTTGAAGTTTATTTTCTGCATACGTTTCTGCTAGAGGCGCAAATATTTAGCTCTTCATGTTTACGTCTAAGCTTTTAGAACCAACCTGTACATGGATTATTAACAACTAAAGCTATACCATATTAATTCGCGTACTAAGTGTTAGAACTCTAAGTTTTCGTCTCAAAATATTATACGCTAAGGTGCTGCACTTATTAAAATTTCATGAGTTACGGTTGGAATCTTTTACGGACAAAACTGCGATTAGTGCTCATCGGGATCGCAATCATATATAAAATTGGTACGCTACCTGTACTGCTAGTCTTTATACAGTCGAAGACGGGTCGTGGGCAAGGAAGGCTTAGAGCAGGCGGTACACGGTAATAACAATGGGAGAATCTTAGGGGTTTCAAAGTCGGTGACCTAATTTCGAATGGAAGACCTTACAGTTGATCTTCGTATCTAGGTCAATAGACGAGACATCTGCCAAGGTCGAACTTGAGATTTTGAACGTAGTAATAACTAATTATGTATTCTTTGAGAAATAAATATATAATTTATTGTAAATTTATCTGTTAATTAACCATCCACGAAGCTTCTTTTTCAGCTCAGAAATTTTCTTTATGTTTTTATAAGAAAATTCATTTAGTAATTTTGGAATAAATAATAATAAATTAAGTTTCTTCCGTAGAAATTATTGTACCTATTAGTGATGAAAGTTATGGATGACGGTCCAATGTTATATGTAGTTCCTTGAACCTGTTGAAATGTTTTATTAAAATAATATTTAAAAATGTTTTATAAATTAATATTTTTGTTTGCACTGGTAAAATTGTTCGTAATTGATAGAATATATATAACAGGCTTTTTAATTTGTTAGATACATATGCTATGTGTCTAGTCCATTTCATATCTTTTTGCACTATTATTCCAAGATATTTGACTTCATTTAGAAAGTCTATTTTGTAGCAAGAACTGCAATTAACTAAATTTCCAGAAAATAAGCATTTTTCGTTATGACTTCGTAGAATGTAATTTATGCTAGAATTTCCAAATTGAAAAACTTGAGTTTTTTTATTGTTTATAAAAATATAATGTTGTGTAAACCATTTTGATATTAAATCGAAATCATTCTGCAGTTTCTGCAAACATGTAATTTCATTAATGTCTGTTGATAATATTGCAGTATCATCAGCGTATTGATAAATATTACACAATAAACCATTTGTTCGAGGTATATCTTTTACGTATAAGTTAAATAACGTTGGTGATAAAATACATCCTTGCGGAACACCGAAATGTGTTTGCTTTAAATCACTGTAACAATTGCTAATTTTGACAGTCTGTGCTCGATCTGTTAAAAAACTTTTGAATAATGTGTGAACTGTGCCTCTTACTCCGGAAGCTTCTAATATTCGAAGAAGTATAGTCCTGTCTATTGTATCAAAGGCTTTTGATAGATCAAGAAATATCGCGGCTGCATGCTTTCTGTCATTTAAAGTTACATTACTTTTTCAACAAAATCCAATAATAACGTTTCTGTATTCTTTCTTTTTCGAAAACCAAACTGTGTATTAGGTATAATTGAGAATTTATCCAAGTAGCTATTTAATTTGTCATATATATATATTTCTCTAAAATTTTTTCTAATGATGGAAGATTCGAGATTGGTCTGTAGTTATTAATATCATCTTTTTTACCATTTTTATAAACTGGAGTAACTATTGATATTTTCATTTTTTCTGGAATTTCACCACTTCTAATCATTAGATTTAGAAAATGTAGTAAAATATCACACAGTATATTTAGATTATTCTTTATGTCTTTCATTCTGATGTTGTCATATCCAGGAGCTTTATTTACGTCAAATGTTTGTATTATATTGTGCAAATCAGTTGAGGTCATAGATGGTAAAAAAACGATTGTAGTTGAGTATAAATTATTACCCGTTGATGTGTATTATTGGTCTTTCTTAGTTTGTCGATAATTGAAATAAAGAAGTTATTAAAAGTATTTGTTAGTTGTTTTATTTCTTCCTCTGTAGTAATATCTTTAAAGTTTTTTAAACATGACTGTTTTATATTGTTGTTGCCTCTTCCTAGTCTGTTATTTAAGATTGACCAAATTCCTGATATGTTGGAACTATTTTTACATATCTCTTGGTAGTAATAATTATCTTGAGCTTTCTTTATTTTTTTCTGAACTGTATTTTGTAATGCTTTGTATTTTTGTTTGATTTGTAAGTACTCCACATATCGTTTTTAAAAGAAATTTTGTTAAGCAGTTCATCTTTAATCCATGGGTTATGTACTTTATATTTTCTATTTTTATTGTACTTAATAGTTCGTGTCGAAAATTTGTATATCAAAGAAAATGCTGCCACAATTTGCTCGTATAGTTGTGTAACGTTATTAATATTCATTAATTTTTCCCAATTTACTTGTTTAATCATATAATTGACTTTCTCATTATCTATAACGTATCGAATTGTATCTTCGTTTGCTTCTAGTGTATTATAATCAGCCAAGAAGTTTATTCCTATTATGTAATGATCTGCTATTTTATAATTTCTAATTCTATCAGAAAAGTTAAATGATTTATATATTTGCGTGTCATCAGCATACGCCTGAACATTATAATGCTTCAAGGAATTTAAAATATCAGAAGTATATATAATAAATAACAGAGGCCCTAAAATAGACCCTTGAGCAACACCGGAAGTTAATGAATATGATTGTGTGACAGTTGCTCGTTAATTTTTATTATCAAACTCCTGTCGGATAGTTAGGACTTTATTAAGTTGACTGCTGTATTGACGAACCCGTAGCACTGAAGTTTTGCACACAAAAGATTATGGCTTATTGTATCAAAAGCTTTAGAGAAATCAAGCAGTATGAGAACGGTTATCATGTTCCTATCGGTTGCCCCTATAATATTATCCGTGACAGTAGCGAGAGAATCAGCAATACTAATACCCTTTCTAAAACCGGATTGACATACGGATAGTATATTGTTGTTGTTAGAAAAAGCATATATTTGTTTATATAGTATCTTCTTAAAGATTTTAGAGATACACGGTAAAATGCTAATTATTCTTAAGTTAGAGTAACTACTTGGAGTAGAAACTTTAGGTAGTGAAAGATCAATGGCCTCCTTGCATGCCGACGTAAATGTCAAGGGACCTTAAACCAAGGAGCTTTGATGCTACGGAAAGACGATAAAAGTAATTTCTGAAAATAATAACGTATTTACAATAGGAAAAGATTGAAAATAATAAAAAGATATTTTGTTATTTGTAGAAGTTAATAACACGTTAAGGGAAGATTATTTTTAAATTTTCCTAACAGATTCTGGAAATTCAAAGATTTTTAATACTTAATCATTGTAAATGTTTGAAGATCAAGTTTAACTTTGCATAAATTGCACTACAATTTTTTTAAAACTTATTTTTTGGTATTGGACTTATCAGGTAGTAAATAATACTTAATTACTTAATTTTCAAAAACACTTGTTTCCCTATAAAAACGCAATTTATTCTTGTTTTATGTTCTAATTAATATAAGAAGGTTATGTATCGTCACGATCATAAAACGTTTTGAATAAAGGGTACAATAGTAAAGTACGTATCAACGTGTAGCGAGATAGAATCAAAGAAAGATATTAAAGACCATTCAGTACTTGTAAGGTTTATTTGAGTAATAAACATTGTTTCAGATCTCTCGTTACTGTTTTTTTTCGTACCCTCAAATAAATATATTCTTGCTGTGCTTTTGTCAGTGGTGAAAGGGCAGTAACTAAGTTTTTTTTGATAATTTTTAGCTTCATCATCGTTTGATGAAGCTAAAAGCGGCAACCGTAATAAACAAATGCTGTTGCCCCTTTTTTGCTGAGTTATTTTTTTAATTTACGAGTCATGAGCTCATGGTAATTTTCTTAAGTTAGTTAATGTCGCAGTTTGAATTTAATTTCAGTGAGCCTGTATTATTTTTTGTTAAAAGTGTTGAATTTAGTGTTCTTAAGTAAATTACCAAGTGTTAGTAAAATGTAGACTAGCATAGGTTTTCCTACTAGTAGAACCCGATGAGGATTCCGCTTCGTTCAAGACATCAACAAAGCGAAGAACTCATCATACCAGTTACAATAAGTACTACTACAACTGACAATGAATTTTTAACAAAAACAGAAAAATGTAAAAAAAGAAGATCATCTGAAGTACCTCTCGACTAAAGAAAAAAATTAATAAAGGCCAGAAAAGGAAGCGGTACAATCTTAAACTACCTTGTTCTGATACAAGCGTAAGAGAATGCAAAACGCACACTTCGGCAGGAAATAAATCAAGAATTCTGGAAATTAAACTAGACAGAACAACACCAACTTATACTTAATAACATACAGCGCCTAAACCCAAAAAGGACCAAAACAGACAACCGCTCTAAAAAACATAACTTATCTACTGTATGACAAACAAAAAAGGGTTGATTCAGGTTTACAACCCTGTTCTTTTTTCATCTTTCTGGACAGTTACATTTTTGCCTGCTTCTACACATAATTTACTTCTTTTGATGTTGCGACTAGATGGAATACTTGTGTATCTCTTTTGCTTGAGATAATCAACTAATACTTGGTTGACTTCCTTCCTCTTTGGAAGTTTGAGCGGTACTTGATTGGGATTGAAGGAGACAATTTCGGTTGTATTGAATGACGCAATTAAGTCCCTCTTCACAGCACCTGGTTTGTTATTCTTATCAAGTTTATTGTTCATATCCGTTACCGTATGTTTCAGCAATTGTGCAAAGTCTCGCTTACCAATGGAAGTCAACGCCGGATGTACTTTTTTCCATTTGGTTAAGACCCCTCTCCAGGCCATTTTGAAGGGCCGAAAAAACCCACATCCAGATGCTGCGTCAAATGTGTCGCGTTTTTAGGTAAACATATGAATTCTATGTTATTTTTCCTACACACGGAGATCACTTCATCAGTAAAATGTGACGACAGGTTTTGTGTTTTGCATGAGGCAGGAAACAAGCCAGAAACCAATCCGTAAACGTATTGCCATCAATCCACCCATGACGCGTTCTGTTAAATCGAGAACCCGCTGCGTAGCATTTTCTGTCACAGCAAGGTGCCCCTTTCGGTCCATTTTCGGCCCACTGACGCCACATCTTTTCCGACTTATAAATAACGTAGGAAAGAAGACGTACCCCCGAGACAGATCCACATATCATAATACTCACAGACGACTTAGTAAAATTGCAAACTTGTTCAGGATACTTCATTCCACGTCGATACAACATTTTCTTTTTCCCAAAGGTGCCTTTTTTATGTTAACAGTTACCCTTTGTGCTATATGGT
>VTPC01003538.1:0-28851 GCA_011009095.1 Ignelater luminosus | reverse complement strand
CCGTGTAATGAAGGTAGATACAACAGGTTTTTGATGTATGACTGCAAGAGACCCAGAGTAATAAAATTTATATAAGGATTTTGGTTGAAGTTTATCTTCTGCATACGTTTCTGCTAGAGGCGCAAATATTTAGCCCTTCATGTTTACGTCTAAGCTTTTAGAACCAACCTGTACATGGATTATTAACAACTAAAGCTATACCATATTAATTCGCGTACTAGGTGTTAGAACTCTAAGTTTTCGTCTCAAAATATTATATGCTAAGGTGCTGCACTTATTAAAATGTCATGAGTTACGTTTGGAATTTTTTACGGACAAAACTGCGATTAGTGCTTATCGGGATCGCAATCATATATAAAATTGGTACGCTACCCGTAACTGATCAATTTTCAAAATTTCAAGCTCTTTCCTTATGTCATCTGTTCTTTTATTGTTATTTTTTATAAGCTTTAAGAAATTATTTTGCGCCTTTAATAGAGGTTCCAGGTGTATTGTATATGTATTACCACAAATCATCAGACCATATCTTATTATTGATTCTCCCAAAGTTTTATAAATTAATATTTTTGTTTGCACTGGCAAAATTGTTCGTAATTGATAAAATGTATATAACAGGCTTTTTAATTTGTTAGATACATATTCTATGTGTCTAGTCCATTTCATATCTTTTTGCACTATTATTCCAAGATATTTGACTTCATTTAAAAAGTCTATTTTGTATCAAGAACTGCAATTAACTAAATTTCCAGAAAATAAGCATTTTTCGTTATGACTTCGTAGAATGTAATTTATGCTAGAGTTTCCAAATTGAAGAGCTTGAGTTTTTTTATTGTTTATAAAAATATAATGTTGTGTAAACCATTTTGATATTAAATTGAAATCATTCTGCAGTTTCTGCAAACGTAATTTCATTTAAAAAACACGAGAATACCAAAGATAATTTGTAATGTTATTTTAAAATTCGCACTAAATCCGCCCCTGTTTTCCAATTTCGTTCGGGTATTTGTTTTCTTGACGCGCAATATTTAAATTGTTTCATTAAACGAATGTTTATTACAATGTTATTCTAAAGAATTGATAACTTTGTGGTCTCGACTTCTGGGTTCCGGCAGACGTGCCTTTTGCTATTTTCCATTATCAGATGCCTGGAACCTTAGTCGCAAATATTAAAGTCACACCGTCTCGATTGAGCCAGGTTTAAGCTGGTAAATCTTTCGAACCCCACTCCAGTAAGTACACATTGCGCCACAGGAGACGCAGAGAGAATAGGATTACGTTGATAGCTGCGTATTCAAACCAACGTGCGGGTTAATTTTCGGCGTCAACCCTACAAATCCGAAGTGGTTGCAAACCGAATTTAATTGAAGCGATTCTCTTAGTAAAAAAGAGAGATTCTTTTTTTCGTCGGGTCTTTGTCGTGATATTCACGAAGGAAAGTCGGTTTGTTTACCGAAAAGCGGTGCTTAAAAAGCTTTGTTATGGTGGGAAGCGTTTTTGCTTCAATTATAGCTACGCTGGTATTTCCCAGGAAATAAAATTGTACAGGGTAAAAACGCAATAATTTTGGTCCCGTTAGTGCAACGTTAAAGGGCCTGTCGAAAACAGAAACTGCCCGCCTTGTAAAGACTTGAATTGTGTGTGTGTTTTACATCTTGGAAGCTCCGTGATCCGAATGGACTAAATAAATTTAAAGAGCGTTTGAGACTCAAAGTGGTTTTAGCTATTTTTAAAGTTTGTGTATAAACACTTGGATTTTGTTCTTGTGCTTTTTGGTTATTGTTAACAACAGTGATTGTTCGTTGAAACCTAAGTTCCCTTGAACATTGGTGAACGTAAAACTTTGCGTCAAATACTACGTGGATTAGCTGCTGTCGTGGAAATCAGAGACCTGCATATATCACCTGGAAGGAAGATTGTCGTTATAGTATGAAAGACCTGTTTTGTTTTGTTATTTGAGTTTTAATGATTGTTTCATTTGATAAAGACTAGGAGAACGTGGAATTTGTGAAATATTCCACACAAAAACCTTGCTTAGGCAAGATTAGTTTCGTATTTTCTCATTAAATTATAATATTCACGATCAATATTTTTAACTAATTTGTAACAGGAACGTTCCCAGGTAATTTTAGCTGGTGTTGGTTAAATTATTGCAACATAAATAATAACTTTTGGCTACTGCTTTCTTTTGTTATTAGATATAAAGTTTATTTGTTGCTATTTCAAAATTTTCTTTTTGTTTATTGTAATAACTTGTTTTTTTTACTTTTATTTTCTTATTTGTGTATCAATTTTGTTCTCCAGTGAAGAAATTAATTCATACCATTTATTGACATTCTTTTGTAGTGTTATTTTGTTATTTTTATATTCTTGTTTATGTGTGTTCAACTTTTTTTATTATTGTATTAATAAATGTAAGAAAGGTCGATTATTTACGTTTTGTGTTTTTTTTTGTAAGTGGATCTCTGGTCCAGATAAGCAGCGTTAATTTCGTTACTTTGTTCGTTTGGCTATTAAGAAGCACGGTGGTGCTAAGTCTAAATTTCAATTAAAGATCAGATACCTTTGTTGAAGAGAGAAGTAAATATTAAATTGGAATTTCTTTCTTGGATCTTCTTTTTTGAAAAAGAAGGAAGTCTTCAGAGGACTTCCTTGTCAAAATTAATTAAGACAAATCACGTGTTTATACAGTTTTTTGTTCGTGTTGAGTCTCAATTGTGAAACGCTAGAGCGAGTTTTAATAAAGCTTCCACGAGGTAAGTTACACACAGGGTGAGGTTTCGCAAGAAGCCTATATACAGGGTGTCGGATTCACGAGTAGTCGCGTGACCGACCATCAGAACCCTTCGATCTACGACTGCTGGCGCCCTCTTTTACGACCATCTATTAGTTTAATAAGAGTTTTGGAAAACGGTGAGCTTTTCTTTGTGAGAGATTAGCCCCATCTGCGGCATGAGCTACGGGATTTAACATCTACCATTGGCCTGGACGGGACTTGTGCATACTTTTGAGCATCTTCCCGTTACAAATTTGCAAAATTGTATTTGTATTTAATAAATATTTTGTTCCGGTGGGTACAAAACAAACACTTTTAAAACCAATTGTAATGTTATTTTAAAATTTTATTGTATTTCAACAAGACTGCGAATATATTTAGTTTTGTTTATCAAACCTGTTGGTCGAAAATATTTTTCAATCTATTTTGTACAATGTTTATTTTAGCACACGTGAGGCTTCTTCTAAACACCGCTTATAGCCTTGCAGCTGCGTAGATTTCCCGGAATTATGTCTGCTAGAAATGCCGTCCCAGGCAAAATTTGTTTTAGTATGAGTTAATTTGCATTTAATTTCCACCGTATATGGGAGTATGATACGTTTATAAATGGTTCCTGTGTGATCCCGTCTTTTAATTTTGCTGTCTCGATGTTTTGTAAGTTTTTACACAAAGGGAATAGTCCATTTTGCATAAAGGTGGTTGCTTTATCTTTCTTTATTTCCCTTACGTTTAATACAATTGCGCCTAGCTAGACGTGGCTTGAAGGTTAGTCGGCTTGGCGTGAATTGAGGGCGCTCAGATAGTTAGTTACCAGACAGCCAGCGAAAAGAGCGAGTCCAAGTTCCTTGTTCTAGGATGTTTTTTTTTTTTGGTCGTCAATACTATGATTTTTCAGCAAGTTTCTGTCATTTGTTAACTCATTGGGGCTTTTCAAAAAACAGGTTTTTTCGAGCTATTTTGTTACGGCTATCTAGTCAGATGTGTTTTCAGACTTTTGTGGGTATTTAAAGAATAAAAAACTTTCCGAGTGTGTGGTTCGTGGGTTAATTTTTACTTCAACCAGTACACCGCCCAACTCACGGTTGGAATTGTAATATGGCGGCGCCAATTTTGCTCTCGTTTTTAAAGTAATTCTCGAGGGTATTAAATTTTTCGTAACTAAGGAAAATTAATGTTTAATACATATTTTGTCCCAGAAATTTCGACTTGCAGCAATAAACATCTTTTCATAACCTTGTGAATTTAAGTAGGAAACTAGGGGAATCCTCGTAGTCTTATTCCATCGATCTACAGTTACGAGCAGACAAATATATAAAATTGGGATTTATATAGAACCTATTTCTTTTTGCTAAATAATTAAATCATTTAGTTAGGAAATGCTATATTTATCGAACACAAGTATAACAGGAACATAAACTGAACACTAATAGCTACTTGTCTCATCTTATCAAATATCTAAACATATATGAAAAATAATAAAACTACCAAAAACTAACAAAGTAAACTTTTAAATCTTTTTAACATCCACTGGATTTTGGAAATTGTAGGTTTCACGGCTCGCTTTTGAATTTCCAGATATGTCTGGCATCTGACATCTGAAATTTCAACAACAAACTCATCGTTACGTTCTAACATGAATGTAGTCTTTTTCACTTCTGTGGATTTCAATCCTACCACTTCTATTTCTTGTCCATTAATACCGTCAACCAGAACAACATATCTAAAAATTATAAAAACTTGAACCATTCCTCTAAAATACTGACTCCGAATTAGGTACCTGGATATCTGCTTTTTCCAACTTCCTCCTAAAACTTGTACCAATAAAAATGTTCCTAATTTTATATCTTCCCTTCTTACTTCTACATAACCAACTTCTTCCTCACAGATCTCAGAAGCTTCTTCATCAGAGCTATCATCTACTATGTTCTCTTCTACGTCATCGTTATCGGAACTGTCATCTTTCTGGAAAGTTACATTTTTGCCTGCTTCTACACATAATTTACTTCTTTTGATGTTGCGACTAGATGGAATATTTGTGTATCTCTTTTGTTTGAGATGATCAACCAATACTTGGTTGACTTCCTTCCTCTTTGCAAGTTTGAGCAGTACTTGATTGGGATTGAAAGAGACAATTTCGGTTGTATTGAATGACGCAATTAAGTCCCTCTTCACAGCACCTGGTTTGTTATTCTTATCAAGTTTATTGTTCATATCCGTTAGCGTATGTTTCAGCAATTGTGCAAAGTCTTGCTTACCAATGGAAGTCAACGCCGGATGGACTTTTTCCATTTGGTTAAGACCTCTCTCCAGGCCATTTTGAAGGGCCGAAAAAATGTGTCGCGTTTTTTGGGTAAACATATGAATTCTATGTTATTTTTCCTACACACGGAGATCACTTCATCAGTAAAATGTGACGACAGGTTGTCACTTATTGGAATCTTACGACCGTTTAAGTGTTTTGCATGAGGCAGGAAACAAGCCACAAACCAATCCGTAAACGTATTGCCATCGATCCACCCATGACGCGTTCTGTTAAATCGAGAACCCGCTGCGTAGCATTTTCTGTCACAGCAAGGTGGCCCTTTTGGTCCATTTTCGGCCCACTGACGCCACATCTTTTCCGACTTATAAATAACGTAGGGAAGTAGAAGTACCCCCGAGACAGATCCACATATCATAATACTCACAGACGACTTAGTAAAATTTCAAACTTGTTCAGGATACTTCGTTCGACGTCGATACAACATTTTCTTTTTCGCAAAGGTGCCTTTTTTATGTTAACAGTTACCCTTTGTGCTATATGGTCTTGGTGTCTTTTTAAAAGTGAATAGACCCAATCAACCCCCGGCATATTATATTTGAAATTTTCAATGGTTCACCCTTGAGCATCTAACAAGTTTTTGGCAAGTTGTCTTAAATCTCTTAGGTCTAAAGGAAAACCCCATTCGTCACATGTACAGGCGGCTTTAATGATAGCACTTTTCTCTGTGTATGAAAATATAGTCTGACCCCTATTCTTCTTAACGTGGCGGCCATGGAACTTATCGTTCAATGTCCCAAATGGAATTTTGTATTCTGGTGAAGCTCTGCGCAAAGACCAGCCTTCAGTAACTCTTGCTAGTGCCAGTTCTAATGATTTCTGTTTATAATCGTTGTACGCCCGTGCTCCCAACCTACGCTTTTATTTCCTTGACATGTCTTATGAAAACACCGAAATCTAAGTTGTACACAAGGTGATGTTAAAACGATTGGAATGTAAAATAATAATAAAATGCAAGCAAAGCCCATCATCTATTCAATGATCAAATACACCCCATCAAACTGACCCCCACACAAAAGTTTGAATTTGCTGCTCAAACTACTATGTGCAAAAATTGTGGCGGCTTATTTTTTAGGTTATCCAGTACTGAAATTTCAATATTAATTTACGAAATGGTAATTTATCATGTAGAGTTCACTAAAGGTATCAAATTTCTAAGAACTAAATTTTAGATGAAAAGCTCTATGTTTAAATAACTGTCATAAACAATAATAAACAAAGCATACTTACTTCTAAAAACACCAACGTCTCCGAAGGAGAAATTTCGCCTTTTCTGACAAACTTCCACATTTTTTTTTGGTAGCGTCCGAAGTCTGATAATTAGAGGATCTTGATTACACTTTACTTTTAACATTTTCCGGGTGTGATGTTCACGAAACGTGATGAACTCTTTATGGCAAGCCTCGAGAGCGTCTTCGGACAACTGTCGAATTGGACACATAAAATGGTCCAACACATCCGGCCCGTGTATTACTGGCATAGAATACCAGGGATATAGCTTTATATAATGTTTTGCTGTTTTTATCGTGTACTTTTAAAACTTTGTCGTATTTATAGTATGTCCACTTGATATTTGTTTAATATTGCGAAAAAACGTACAATAAGAGTTTTATCTATGCCCTTAATTGTTGATACCTTTTCTACATCTTTAAAAAAACGTCTTGCCGTGTTTCCATCGTTCGTGTTTCTCTTTCCTTGTACTACCACGCTTATACGAAGTCCCATTTCTAATTTAACCTTAAAATGAAGACAGATGTTATTATTGGTAAAACTAAGTGAAGATTTATTATAGATTTTAAAGTAGAAACTCTAACCTACAAAACAGAATAAAATTTTTTGTGAAGCTTTATGAAACTTTTTTTGTCTAACTACCGCAAGCCCATTTATGTATTACCAGGTAAACTTTAAGTGTTATGCTATTTTATAAAGTGATTTACTTACTAGAAATAGTTCTTATTACACTTAAAACAACAAACTAATATTATAAATATGCACAAACAAAAGGCTGCTCATCGACACAACACTTCTCAATAGCATAAGTGCGTCAATGCAATACTTCTACTTTTAACGTTGGTCGCAACAAATGGGAGAAGTCTAGACTTGTTAAATTCACAGTATATTAGCAACTGGCTCTTTAACTTGCTACATATACTATTATTTTTTCGAAATGAAGAACTTCATTTTCTACATCTACGTCTACGTCTAGGTAATTGTTCAGAATTGATCACCGTACAGTGGTAATACCTGTAACATATTAATTTTTTTTAAACAATACATTCAACAAAAATCATACTTTACCAAAACATAAAATATACTGTTCTGCGTAAATTCAAATTTTTTCGGAATTTTAGAAAGGACGATTCCAAAGTTATACAGATGCAAAAAGCGCGTGGGGTCTCCAGTGACCACATTGTATTATGAAGGTTAGGTGAGAACAGTGTAAACGTGTAAAATGGGCTTTAGTGACCCCGGGAGGTGACGTAGCATACAATAACTTAGATATGCCTTATAAAAAGGCTTACTCGGTGGTTCGGAAAATAGGCCGGGTCGTAAAGAGAGACTTCGGTAGAAATTGATAACGGAAAAGGTTTAAATAGAGAGGGTGCCAGTCTTAGTAATTTTTGACCTATATAGACCAGCCAACCCTAAGACTGATTGGCTGACCTGGTCTTCGGTGCTGAACAAAGAAATAGGGTTCCACCTGCGACAGCTGATCGATAATACAATACTTACTTTGTCGTACTCCAATGTGCAGGCGGAGCTCTACAAATGTTTTTCAAAGCTTTTTGTTCTCTGTAACAGACCTTACCTCGTGTTTTGACACAAAGAAACAACACGTAAAGTTATAATCGAGCATATATTCACAACGAAATGATCACAAACATTTAAATACGAGTTTGCAACAGAGAAACCAAAGAGGCACAAGATAAACAGGAAATAACAAGTTTCAGGTACAAACACGAATACAGGTAAATATATAAACATACACAAGAAGAATAATAATCGATTATACGTACAGAAAATATACGTTACCGACCTGGAGGGTCGATGGCACAGTGACCTATATCCAAATAATTCAAAAATATTATGAGGGAGCCCCCTTTTGTTATACCTTCATATATTCCCACATTAAGGATTACTCGGTACAAGATATTCTAAACAATAATGTAATGCCTTCTAAAGATATCACAATCTAACGAATATGTTACAAGTATTCGTTGGTTTGACATGAATACATGAGAAATTATTAAACGTAAAAAAACGACAAACAGCTGGTCCGTTGCTAAATATGGTATAACGGACTCAACAGGTTTTATTAAACTTTAAAAGCTAACCATTAAGTTTTTATGATTTCGATGGCAGCAAAATAACTTCCTAAAATTTTAAGTTAAATAAATAGCAGCCACTTTTTGTGAGGTGCATGGAGATCGCATAAATGGTTCGTATCAAGAACGCAGGCGAATGTTCGATAATTTCGAAAATATAGTTATAACTTAAACATAAACTTACAGCTAATAATATATCCCAATTCTTCCGGCGATAATAACACGGACACGTAATTGATTATCAACACTAACACAAAACTTTCCCCTTATCCTGGCTTTTACACTCACTAACTAACGAACAGCTGTTGTGATAGACTCTGCTGCGTACTGAAGCGACATACGATGAAACTGGGTCGAACAGCTGCCGGCTAGGGGATTCCCAGAGAAACAAGTACAGATACGTTCCGGAATGCTTGACGGAACGGTGCGGAAAGTTCTTACGATAATTATAGTAGCGGTAATACCTTCTGGAAATTATCTTATTCAGTCACAAGACTATGATATTAAATTAACGACGAAAACTGCGATATTTCTTCCTGAAACCAGGGGAAAACTTTATACTTGATGCTTAGAAGACGCGACGCTTTTTCACGCCTAAGAACTGTGTTCAGTGTAGGTTAAAGATATAACCACAATAACTCAATCCTAAACTAGAGGATTTCGCGACTTCTGTTATTCCCATAAAGGGAAGAATCTCCAGGTATCGAGATATAACGAACGGAACGCAAGGTTTCATTTTGAGAGCTCAAGACAGACTTCTTTTTTTTCTTTACCTACTTGTCGAGCAAAAAGCGGCGGGAACCAAAGACCAACGCGTGACGTCGGTTTCTCTCGATCACGTTATTCGCCCGAAAGATGACCTTATTGCGTTGAAAGATGGGGAAAGTTACTTACTCCATCCGACATGAACTGGAATGACCGTGCAGATCTAATTTGCATTTAGTGTCAGTGAACGAAATTTATGCGTCTATTATATGAAGTTCAACAACAAAATCTTCTGAATACAAAAATAATGAAATAGAGAGAAATAAAGGTATATTTAACTTTTAAGGTATTCGAATTTTGTTTAATCGCAGTAAAGGGAGCAAGAAAGACAAAAATTTTATTTTTTGACTTTACAAAGGCGAATAACCTTATATTAAAAATATATTGATCAGTGGCTTGAACTACAGGACTGCATGAATGCAACTAAATATTTTGCACCTACCCCCGAATGCAAACGTGCTTAGCCTGTATCTTGTGCTGCTGCAGGAAATGAGCAAATAAAGTGATGGCACAAGATAGAATTATCGTCACTTGCACCTTGCAAATTTCAGAAGTGACCTCGATTATTTTTTTTGTTTTTGTAAAGTGTTTTTGGGTCAGTATAATAGACATAGTTAAAGAAATCTAAAAACTCTTTTTATTGCCAGAATAAGCTTGGTTGACAGCTGGATCAGCTGTTGTAGTAATATATTTGAACTAAATTGAATTATTGTATTTGGACATTTGAGTTAAAATTTTATTTGGCTGTACCGTGAAAAACGCTTCAACAATCAGTCACACCCGCTTATCTCCAGTTTAGAGCGAGCTGGAACGCTATTGTACTTATTGTTTCGACCGTATCAGAGTACGTTTATGAAACGTAAAAGAGGTACGTATATCTATTGCTTTTACTATAGATGTCTTACGGGATACTACACTTTAATTACAATTCTCAATAGAAACCCGTACTATAAAAATGATTATATCTACTAAAAGCTCTGATGTTCGTTGCTATCACAGTCAATTCAAAAGACTCCTTTTTTATCTTTATAGATTCAATAAAAATTTAGTTAGATGAAAAGTTTTCTATACCTTTTGTTAATAAAAATACAAGCAAAAGAGTTGATTTGTTTGATGAAATCTTTCAAACAGACTTACGTAATAAAATAGTATGTTTAAATTTACATAAATAGGTGCGTCGTCTATATAACTAATTTTGTTAATTTAAATCATATTGAAAATACACATTTCTCTCTTTTTGTATATTTTTTAAGGTCTATTAAGTAAACTTTTTAAGACATCGTCTGCTCTGTTACGTAATAAAGATTCAAACGTTTACTTTATAAAATATTTCAAATTTAGGGATAGGATATTGCATATTTCCATTTCATTTTAAAATTATTAAGGAAGCTTTCAAGCTGCGGTGCTGTGGAAATATAAATACAATTTTTGTTCCAAACACATTAAAACTTAAAACACAACAATCTCATATCGGCATAAAACGTCTTATTTCTACAACTTCTTCATCCAGAAAAACTTTAATAGCTTCTTGAAAATGTTGAAGAGTAACAGGTAAAAAGCAATCAAAAGACCGTAATATCTTGCACCCTCTCTTTCCAAAAGAGATGGTGGAGCGACGCCGCAGACGCTGCGAGAGCGTCGCTCCTGCCCTTTAAATACACAGTTACACACGCGGTCTGCTCATGGAAAGTCGCATGCTAATCGAACTATAATAATACGACCACGCAACAAGCACTCTCAATGAAAATTACTGTGTTCCTATTTCTTTTTTCGTAGAATAAAATTTATTTAATTAGAAAAAATTAAATAATTAAAAAACCGAATAACAAATGTGTTTAGCTATTAATTATAGTGTAAATTAAACGATAGATTTTACTACTCGTTTAAAAAAATTAAGAAACTGAAAAGAAAAACTTTTTGTATAAATGTGGTATTTTTTGTGGTCTTTAATGTAAGAACATTTTTAGCTCTAACCAATCTCCGGAGGGTCACCGTTCACTTAGCTGACCTCAGTTAGTTACTAAACTGCAATTAAAACTTCCTGCAACTTGAAGATTGACATAATCAAACTTAATTCCTGAAGTAAAGTGTTTTATCACCGAGTAAAAGTTGTGCTTAACCTGAAGAGGTAAATTTTTAATCGGACCACACAAAAATAAAATCAAACTGCTTAATCTTGCAGATAATTAAATTTTCCGGTCGAATAAGTTCGAGTGATATTAGCTGAATAGGCCGTATAATCACTACGGTTAGAAAACACCTGAATTATTTTCCCGTAAATGTTAAACTTTATGTGAAGCCTCTTTTCATTGTTATTTTCCTTTATTCAACAGAAATTCAATTTTGGCAAGGAAAATACTAATTAAAGACGTACTGGAAGAAAATACATCGTTCTTGTTCCATAATTTAACAAAATGAAAGAACTCCTTTCAACATTATATAAAATATTTTAATAAATGTTTCGTGTTGTTAAATACAAAAATGATTCATCGTGTTGTGCGTGAAATCAATTTATCTATTTTAAATGAGATTGTTAAAAATAACTTTAATGAATTCTGAAAAATGTGTTTGGAATCTTCCTTTTTCGATTAAAAAAGAATAAACAAAAATAATGTGAAAAATCAACACGGCGTTAAAAGCAAGCAGTAATTGAAAATTTCCTGCTGAAGTCTGACTGCATTTAAAGTTAATAAAATCATTAGAGCACTTTAACCGTCAAACAGTACTAATCAAAGCCGCAAGATGAACAAAATAATGTTCACTGACATTTCAACGGAAGGTCCTCGAGATTTAACCACGGATTTTCACAACTCTAACAACGCAACCCCCATATTATACTTAGCCAGCAATTCTGTTATTACATACAAGACCGCATTTACTACTGACCAAAACTGGCCTCCAAAAAGTTGGATACTCTGTTTTCTGATAGCTTTGAAAATGACCGTCATGGCTCTTATAATAATAGCGGCTCTTTTAGGTAATTTACTAGTGATAGTTTCGGTGATGCGGCATCGGAAATTAAGGGTCATCACTAACTACTTCGTGGTTAGCCTTGCTTTAGCTGATATGCTAGTTGCAATATGTGCGATGTGTTTTAATTTTAGTGTCGAAGTAACAGGGGGTAAATGGCTTTTCGGTTATTTCATGTGTGACGTATGGAGCTCGCTAGATGTGTACTTTTCTACTGCTTCCATTTTACATTTGTGTTGTATTAGTGTTGATCGTTATTACGCGATAGTGCAACCCCTTGATTACCCCCTCATTATGACTAATACTCGGTTAGCCATAATGCTGGCCGTCGTTTGGTGCAGCCCTGCTCTAGTATCCTTCTTACCCATCTTAATGGAGTGGTATACCACCGATGCTAACCTCGAATTCAGGAGGAAACATCCTGATCTCTGCCAGTTCACCGTCAATAGAACTTACGCTGTTATATCCTCCAGCGTCAGCTTTTGGGTGCCCGGGATGGTCATGATTTTCATGTACTACAGAATCTACGTTGAGGCTGACCGACAGGAGAGGATGCTTTACAGGTATTTATAAATTTTACCAACACAGCAAAATTTAGTTTTAGGCAAACAGAATAAAAAATGCTGGCCTCTTCATTTTTTAATTGAATAAACAGAGATTAATGATCTTTTTTAAATTAAAAGTTATAGAAAAACGTATTTTAACGAAATGATGTAAATAAAAAGCAATTTCAAATCACTTCTTTTCTGAGAAATTTGGATATTAATAATTTTACTCAACTTTAAATACAAGTTTACAAACTTTACAATTTAGTATTTTATAAATTTATTTATAACTTTTCTGTGAGCTCAAATTGATTAAGCAAGATTTTTTTTTTCAAAGCTGTTTTTTTTTAATTTTATGCCTTATCACACATTTTCAATATGGCATCTTTCTGATATCTTTGCAATATAAGGATCCCTTCAATTTTCTCTTTATGTATAATTTTATCATATCCCCGTTTTTGATTGGTTCTATTTAATCCCATGTTGTATTTCTAATATCTATTTACTGATAGCAAACCGTGCAGTATATTAGATGTCCAATTTAACACTAAATCGATATCATTTCGAAGACAGTGTAAGATTATGCAGATGGACACCTCTAAATTCAAACTTGGAAATGCAGGATTTGAGAGCTGCAAGCCAAGAAGGGTCGTTGGGCGGATGGAACCTTCGAACCGTCTATATGTACGTGTTTCGAAACAAGCGTATGAAACTTTAGCTGATTTTCATGTTCATGAGCAGGGTCGTAATGCATTCGCACCATACTGCTCTAATTTATGTTATGTAAAATTATTATTATTATTTTTTTGTTCTTATTGCTGTAACAGTTTGTTAGAAAAACTTTTCTGGTTTCCTTTCTGTTACTAAAAATTGTTTGCTGAAATTTAGTGTTGGAGTTGAAAATAATCTTCAGGAAATCTGGTCGTCATTAGTAGTTCTACATTCTAATTTTTATTATTCTTCTTTATGTTCTCCTCTACCTTCTCATTTTTCTAAATTATATCTGTATGTTGCATGTAGTATTTTATTTAAAAGATCAAATTTAAGCTTGAGATGTTAATAAATAAAATGGTTCTTATGATCCATAGATTTAAGATTCATTTTTTATGGATTTATACTGTACAAGTTTAAAAAACCTTTTATGCTATTTAGTGCTAATTATAATCAGCATCGAGTAATTAACTGGCGCTTACTATAGCACACATTTCTTTAAATAATTTATTGATGAAAAAATTCTTTTTGCTGCATGACCAAACAGACATTGCAATTCTATTCTTTCATTGATGTCAATTGCTGATATACTTACCATAAAAATAGAATCGTGCTTCAGTTCTTATAATTAATTATTGCAAGGAGAATATGAATTGGCATTTTAACTTTTTCCTGCGGTTCTAGCTTTCTGATTGTTACAAATGAAGTTCTTTGTCCAACCTGCTTAAGAGTTACACTCTTACTCATGCAATATTTAACTTTAAACAAATACAGTAAATCAATATTATAACGTTATTTAGATGTTGCAAAAGCCTACAAACTCCAAAAAAGATCTTTGGGTTCAAACTAGAAAAAAACATTTGCATAAAGTACATAAATTCAAATTTACACTGAACTAGGTAACCGAATGTGTTATATTCATCTAACTTCTTGGTGATTGCTGCAATTTTTAACTGACTGTGAGTTACAGTCAGTTGTGTAACCTGATCATTCGTTTTATTACGATGAAAAATGATGTGCTGGTAGTAGCAGCTGAAATTGAATTGTCTTATTGGAGCCAAAACAAAATTCAGAGTGTTATAAAGTAAAAAATCGGTTCTAATATCTCCTTTATTAAATTCTAGAGCAGACACAAAATCGAGCGTCCAAATGTATTCACATCTAGGTAGATTTAACTTACTGGATTAAACTGACCTTAGTCTGATGCACCGAGAGGATTGATAAAAATACCAAACAGCAGATTTTTAACTAAAATACGTTTTCTAGTCAAACTATTTTTGGCCTTCGTACATTTTCTTGTAAAGTATGGTGTAAAAGTATTTGAAAGGTTGTAAAATGCGTATCCCTGCCACTAAAAATCGATATTCGACATAATAAAACATACCTTCTACAACCAGCTGTCTCCACAAGCTTATTAAAACCCATTTTTGGCTTTGGCTCCTAAATTGTGTGTGTAAACAATTAGGTGTCTGGAACAAGGGCCACGATCTTTAATGTGTTTGTAGATAATGCTTGCAATTTCATCACTACCCCTTTTTGCAATATCTCCAGACCACAAATACATGAATCCTTTTTTTTGACACAGCCGTGTATGCCCAAGTTATAAACCCAGGCTTTTCTCCAGTAAAAAGCTGGCCCAGTTGCCAAATCAGGTACAGAAAGTGCTTTTGTTGTAAGTCGAATGATAATATGTACGTATCTCACCATTTTGCATGTTCTACTTCATCCTTCTGTCTTCACTTGCTTGCAAATATCTGCAATTTTTTATTGTTTTTTAATCTTACATGCAGTGCATCACACACTTGACAGGTGTCGCTTGTAGGAAGTTTGAAGCCGATATTAAACTCAAAACAAAATATTTTTTTGGACTTCTTTTGACTGACAGGTTTAATATTCTTTCACCACACCAAGGCTTATAATAATCATGGCATAAAGAACATATTGTTAAATCGTGATCAATATAAATTTTATTGAGATTTTCTTCTGGTTGTAATGGCTTGTATACTTGGGAATACTCTGTATGTGATCTCTAAGAGACTGGCAAGCCTCTTTTGTAATTTTATTAAAGCGGTTTAGGTGTTTACCTTTTTGATCTGCTTTTGGAGTGGTTAAAACTTCGCCCATTTGCTGTTGTAAGAGCTGTATCTTTTTTTGGGAGTTTTTTAATCCGTGAACCGCAAAAAATTCTTTCTTACATATTTTTACATCAACATCGTTGACTTTTACAAAATATTACACACCATAGTTTCAAGAGGAAACTGTTCATTTAGTCTTTTTTGGGTACGTTCGTTTTTTGGAAAATTGCTTCATAGTATAAAATAAAAAGCCGTTTTGTATTTGATAATCACCTAGCTCCAAAAGCAATCAAAAGTTGTTTCAGTACTTTGAAGCAATATTCGGCAGCTATTTTTGCAATTACATTGAGATCCTAATGTTCTTGCTTCTATTCTCTGGCCTTTTCTATTTGTGTAGTTTGAACATAGATTTCTGCGTATTTTTCTCAATGTCGGCTTATCCATGTTTCTCTTTTTCCATCTGCTTGTAGATGTTTTCTCTGATGTTAGTAGATCAGCACGGCGTTTTCTTGGAGACCTCTAGAAAAAATGTGTCAAGAGAATATTGGAAATAATACGCCACAGGCAAAATTAAAAAACAGATTTTTTAACTGTTTGACCTTGTTATATTCATCTGTGTGTGATGTTTTGTTTTCTTTGGTTTTACGTCGTATAAATAAAAATATTTTCACATATCTACTTGTAAATTAAGTAAAATAAGGAAATACAAGTACGTCAAAAACCTTTGTATTTGTACGACTTAAAACCACAGAAGAGGAACATCAAACAATAAAGTTAAATAAGAAATATATTTAGTAAAAGGGTGTATGCCAGGTTGTAAGCCATGTGATAGGAGATATTTGAATAAAAGAAATTTCAGTAAAAAGGTGTATGCTGCAGTAAGTTAAATTCTCACCTGTTCTGCCTCAGATATTGAGGAATCTGTACTGCTATTACTTTCACAATAATCTTTGTCCTTCATTTGTCTCAATTTCGCCTTCAGAATCACTGAAAAAATTATCATTTCTACGAGATCACCCGGCACATTGGTTTGCCATATTGGTGGCTTAAACCCTTATTATGAAACCTATCTTGGTATTGCAAAAGTCTGAATACAGTTATCTATCTGTAGTAGTGCAATTTGCAACCAATCGTTAAAATAATTTGTGTGTGGCCAATATCCTTGTCGCTGAATGTATTGTAATAAAAAACTCAATTTTGTAGAACTTGCGGTTGTATCCTTCAGTTATAAAATTGAGAACGGACTTTCTTCTTCTACATGCCAAAGCATACTTTTTATCTTGTACATCATTCCCTGGGCAACACTCACATCAAAATTCTTAATTTGTTTCTATTCTAAGATCTAACTAATTTTGCCTTTTTGCAGCAGTCATTAATACACTTTTCTAAGTAGCATTTAATGCTCAAAACTCTTTAAATGGTCTGGCTTTGTGCTACATTTTTCGTGGATTAACACTTTTTGGTGTGAATTTCATGTGTCTTTGTCTCGGCCACTCCTGAGTGCTTTTGATATAATGTGAAGTAGTAAGGTCCGGTCACGATTACATAGTTATTATCATAATAATGTTCTTAGATCTCAATTTTGCTAAAATTTGAAGGTACTTTCTTTGATATAACAGGCAGTGATGGCAGAAGCTGATGAGTCTCTAATAACCGGTGCTGAAGTTTTCCTTTTTCTCTCGCTTTTTGGATAGTTGTGTAAAAACCATTATTCCTACTAATGTTACTGTTTGCAATGTAAGGCATTTCTCATCATCATAATGCAGCTTTTTTTATCTTCGCGCCCAACCATATCGTTCTAAGGTTTTCAAAGAGATGCTTTTTGTTTGAAGCTATTCAAAAAAAAGTCTACATAGATTTCTATCATTTTATCACTATTGCTCTTAATATAAAATAAATCATGCTATTTGCTATTATTACAACCTTATTGTCAAACATTCTACGTTGCCTCAGTTATACTCTCTACCTAGGATCTGTAAGGCAGATGGTAAGAGAGAATCTTTTAAAATACCATTCCATAAATAAAACTATCGTGAAACAAATTAAAGAATACTCAAATTCTAAGCAGTAGTTTACTTTGTGGCTGATTTGTGTGTTTTTTATTTCTATAGCATGTTTTGTCAATTTTACGGTAAATTTTAGTAATTTGTCGATTTAAATAAAATTTTCATTTCTGCAAAATTACTGTAGCAGTCCTAATCCGCTGAAGTTTTTCTTGAATTTTATATATGACCCTTAATCTCTATTGTCCTAATTATTCTAGAGGGAAGATATAACCGATCACAAACTTGGGTACTTCTAGTTATCCCATTACCTAACTTTTGTTTCTGTTAGATTTTTAAATCAGTTATTCACTATCCGTTTGTGAAACATCAGTATTGTTAAAATAATGTCTTGAGAAATATCCACGTAGTCAGGTGACGCCTGGAACTTTTATTAGATGGTGATGGTGTTTTCTGTAAACCCTGTGGCAAAATTTATTTTAATTATGAAAAGAAAATCTATTATGCATATTAATATAATATATTGTTGCATACTTTGGACAGTTTAACAATTTTTTATTTTTATGTTTGTTCCATACAAAATTATACAACTAAATTTTTCCTTATTATTATAGATTTAACGTCAGTATGTTAATTTTCTTCTAATTTTCCATAGATAAATTTATAATATTAAATTCTGTTACGTTGCATATTCTGCATAGATTTCTTGCATAGAGGTCTGACTTTATTTATAATAATTCACCTTGCAAATAGTAATCTAGATAATGAACAAATTAATCATTTTATAAACCATCTTAATACTTATGCACACAAAATGGCTTTCAATTCAACAATTTTTTTTACAAACAAATCACTGCTTAGGAATAGTGAACAGCCTATCACCTTTAATGAGTAAAGTATTTTTAAACAATCTAGAAAACCAATTCCTCAGAAACAATCAATATTCTAAAAATGTTATAGTTCGGTACAGTTATATGGTTGACATAATTTTCCTGTCCAATGGAGATGATCAAGTTTTTAATAGAAATTTTAATTGTATCAATACATGACATCAGGAACAACAAATTAATTTACATTAAAATGTAATCATTTGGGGAACATTATTTCTTACAGTAGTAACTTAAAAATATAATTTTTTTAATTAATAATAAATTAAAGGAGTATTCTGTAAATGTAAACTATTACTAACTACTAATTCAGGGATCTACCGCCTAAAGTGTGGTGAACCCAATTGTAATGCAACGTATATTGGGATGACCCTCCAGAGGAGCATAAATAGAAGGGTAAGAGAACACTACAGAGCTGTAATGTCTTAAGCAAAATGATAATAGACCAGTTTTACTGAACATATTTTGACACGAAGTAGTAGTGAACGTTTTTCACAATGTTAGTAATAATATAAGTAATAAGTGCGAAGAATTTAAATGGCAAACGCTTAAAGCAGAGAAGTACGATACGCGCACGTTTTAAAATGCTACTAGATGATGAATTGATGAGTAATGTTCCATCCCTGTCTTCATTTTAGATTAGACTATTTACACTAGTGGTATTTATTATTGCCCTATAGTTGACTTTCCAGGTGGCAGCCAATAGGCAAATATATAGACTTAACAGAAACTTTTACAGTTTTCCAAACTAAATAGTACATAAATGAGTTATCAATCGTTGACTTTTCTACGTAGCTATTATTCCATTCAAGTAGAAGAACTTATAAATATCAAACCATTCTAAAGAGACATAGGATGCCCTGGATTGCTTTGCGTTCTTAAAAAATGTATAGCTAATCTTTGTATGAATTAGTGAAATATTTTTTAAATTAAAGTACAAGCATTTTGCCGCGATATTTTCTTTTAATACAACCAAACCGTCTGGAGCTACGGATTTTTCTTTGTGGAGTTACCTTAAATCGAAGGTGTATGTTGATGCCCCAGACAGTTTGATTGCAGTAAAAGAAAGGATTTGCAACGAAATACGTAGGATTACACCAGATCTGTGCACGAACGACATGATATTTCAGACATAAATTTCCCAAGTTTGTACTTTAATTTAAAAACTATTTCATTAAAATGAATTCATACAGAAATTAGTTACGAAGTTGTTAAGAACGAACAACATCCTAGAACACCTTATAGCATTGTTAACTTTTTACTCTATAAGTAATAAATATGTGATTGGTGTCTTACAGTTAATTAATAAAGACACAGTGCGTAACTTTTAATTTAGAGTAATCATTCTTCACTTTTGACTTTAATTTAAATTAAAAAACTCATTAATTATAATAATTCAATTAAAAGAATTCTTCACCTAAATGTTTTAGTAGTAAGTATATAAAGGGTTTTCCAATAAGAGGTGTTATTTTGATATTCAAAGAAAAGTGCCATTTTTTAATATAAATGATCGGATGTTTATTTCATTATAAAGAGGAAGGTATGCCGTTAATAGTGGAAAATAACATCAGGCAAATGACCACCACGACCACGCTTACAGGACAATATCCTTTTCATGAAATTTTCCATAACCAAATCGCAAAGTGGCTGCCCTATGTCCTCGATAGCCTCACGAATTCCATCTTTGAGGTCTTGAATCGACGCTGGGCTATTGGCGTAGACCTTCTCTTTCACGTGGCCCCAAAGAAAGAAGTCGCAAGGTGTTAAATCACAAGATCTCGGTGGCCAATTGTGATCACCTCTTCGAGAGATAACACGGTCCGGAAACTTTTTCCGTAAAAGATCAATGGTTTCGTTGCTTGTGTGGCACGTAGCGCCGTCTTGTTGAAAGTAAACGTTGTCCAGATCAATACCATCCAATTCCGGCCATAAAAAATCGTTAATCATCTCTCGATAGCGCAATCCAGTCACCGTAACTGTTGCTCCAGCCTCATTTTCGAAAAAGTAAGGTCCAATGACTCCGCCGGACCATAAACCGCACCAAACAGTCACACGTTGAGGATAGAGAGACTTTTCAACAATAACTCTTGGATTTTCTGAGCCCCAGATCCGACAATTTTGCTTGTTGACGAAGCCACCGAGGTGGAAATGGGCCTCATCACTCAAGATGATTTTTCGATGGAATTCTGGATCATTTTCATGCATTTCAACGACCCAATCAGCAAAGACACGACGTTGTTGATGATCGGCCGGCTTGAGTTCTTGTGTTAACTGGACTTTATAAGCCTTAAGACCCAAATCTTTATGCAAAATACGGTGTAATGACGTTTGTGGAATGGCTAATTCCAAAGAACGACGAGGAATGGACAAACCTGGGTTTTCTTTAACACTTTCGGCTACAACAGCAATATTCTCGGCTGTTCTTGAGCGACGTGCACGGGTTTTATTCTTCACATCACTAACTTGTCCCAAGAGCTCGAATTTTTTCACCAATTTCTGTATTGCGGTCCGACAAGGTGCTTCACGGTGACCCAAAAATGTTCGAGTTTTACGAACCGTCTCTGCCAAATTTTCACCATTTTTATAGTGAATTTTAATAATTTCAATGCGTTGTTGAAGCGTGTATCGTTCCATATTTATTAATGGCGTAGTTTCTACTTGTCAAATGTCAAAAAATGATAGCTTCAAAAGTGACATCTACCGAAATAGCGGGCTATTCAAAATAACACCTCTTATTGGAAAACCCTTTAGTAAAAAATGCTGTAGGTAAACAAGTTTCTTTAATTTATTAATTACTGAAGTGTTACTCATTTAGCTTATCTTCTTAACTTGGAAACTTCATGAGTGAGAGTACCACCCCTCTGGGGGTTGAAGAATTCTCATTTCGATCGAAAGTTCAGTAGTTCGATAAAGGACTGCAAATAAGCAACACACGCGCACCTCGCGTTCATTGTGTGTAAAAGTCTGGGACTTAGAAAATTTTGCGTGATATCGGGATCTATTTCAAGTGTTTGGATAGCATCCACCTAGGTGAAAGACAGCCTGAGTGTGCACAACGCGAATTTTTCTGTCATCATAAAGTATTTATTGACAATCCCTGGAATGTACCAAATGTGTCACTGCCGTTAGTGTGTAAATCAAATCTCGCTTTATCGGCGGACATACCAAACTAAATTCACACCGAACTCACAGTTGAATTACTGTACCGCCTCTCTTTTTATTTCATTTCTTCTGAAGGAACTCGCGTTGTTATCGTGTTCCTTGTATCTATATCGTTCCGTCGAATCTCTACGAGTTTTGTACTGCTTTGCTCTCTAAAGACAGTTAAAAACAGTCAAAATCTACCTTCAATCTAAAAATGTATGTTAATGTCGTCCGTCTCTGGAAAATTTAATGTATTAGTGACAAGAGAAATCTTGGGTAAACCAGTACAGTAAATTGAGCGTAATTTGTGCCATAAATTTGGATTTCTATTGGATAGTTCCAGTATTACGGTAAATAATTTTACCCCTTATAAAACTGTATCTTGTGAACAAACTGACGTTGGCGCATCAAGCTCGTCAACTGCGAATGTACTTGTTTCCTAACGTACCTGTATTTCATCGCCTCGTCAATAGTTGCTTTGAAGTAACCTAAGTTTTACGTTACTGTAACATCATCTAACATTGGTGAAAAACCTTGTAATATTCTTGTTTATTTAAAAGGAATCCGTTATTTGCATGTTTTAATGTAACCTGTCAGTTCCGAAATGTTATTGATCTTTATTAGTTTTATCGTATACAAATAAAACCAACAAAATTATTAATTTAATTCTTGTCTTGTTAGTTTATCCATGCAAGGCTCCGTTAACGTAAATTCTTGTTGTTTTATAACTTTGAAAAATTTGCCTTACTTAAAATTTTATTTAAACACTTGGAGGTGACGACCCCAGTAACACTAGCGTGTTATTTGTATTTTACATTTTATTTCATGTGCGCTTCCTTCACAAGCGACCGCAAAATTTTTAATATCCACGTCTAATGTCTTATTATTCAGACTTTATGTTGCCTTCATATTGTTGGCGTTCTATGCAATGCGCCTACTGATTGTTCGTGCATATTAAAGAATTTATTGTGGCCATGCGTATCTCATGTTTACTTGTTTTACGTGTACTTTTATGTATTTACCTTTTTCGTTATATGTGTTTATGTTAAGTGTGAAGCAGGACCGCTGTAATATGTTTATTGTACCAATTTAATAGTATACTAATAGATGTTATCAACTTACCTTTTGGCTTTTCTTGTGGTATTAGCATACACATAGATGGTTTCAGTGATCAGCTGTTCCGGAGCCAAGGGACGTTGACTTTCACCTACCTACATAATATCAGCTTAATCCCTCACGGGGAGTGTAAGTATCTTAAGAAAGTGCAGTACAATCTCGATTCCGTTTACTCGTGTGTCGTGTAGCGTTCGACCTTGATAAACATCTCGCCTGCTGACCTAGATACGGAGATCAGCTGCAGGGTCTCCTTTTCGAGCCTCCATAATTTTTATAATTATGCTATCTAAGATATTTATTAATCTACAACAACATAAAACGTTTTTTATTGCTTTGCCAGTTGTTTCACTTTCTTTTTTATATCGCACATTACATTTTGGAGTGCTTCAATTGTTTACTGCACTAGTAGTCTTATTCGATTTTTAAAAAAATTATTTATACTATTTGTAGCTTTAGCATTTTTCTGAAGATGTCTTTTAATGATAGCTTAATATTGTTCAACTGGGTGGATTTCAGGGCAATTTGGTAGATTTAACTCATTCTCAACAAGATTGACTTGCTGCTTTCTGTACCATTGCCTGATGGCTGCTGCATAGTGACATGTCAGTCAAAATAATATAGGCATTGTAGTTATCGGTAATAGTCTTTCTGTAAACTTTTTTCGATATTTAACATTTAAATTTTCTTGAGTAAAGAAATGGCTAGATTTCATGCCGCATTGCCATACTGCTCGCCAATCTAAAACTGCTTTTCCATATTTTTCTACAAAATATGATTTATCCTTTTTGTCAGCATGTGTATTTCTTTCAACAATATAAAACTAAAAATTATCGCATTTCTACTGTATACAAAACGGATATCAAGATCCTCATTTTGCGGGTCAGCATTTTGTTACTGGGTAACGCAGGTACAAATTCAAAATTCAGCAGATTGTTAATTTTAAATTAATATAGTGATGCTATAAAGTTGCAAAATTTACTTTTCGTTAATTGCTGTTTTCTTTAATGCAAAACTGACGGATAGTATTTATAACCTGAAATTCTTTTCCGAGATACCCTAAAGATTCGAGTTTTTCACTTTTTGCTCCACATTTTATTTATTAAAACACGCTTTACTTAAATTTAATTTAACATTTCATAATTTTAAACAATTGTCTACCTTATTTGAGTACTAACTTACACAAGAGCTGTCAGGAAACCTTAGATGTCATAATTTTAGTTTTACAGAAAAACAGAAACTCGTAACTACGCAAATTTTAATTTGCAAGAGCTCGTTACTATAAGTACAACCAAAACATTTTGTTTTACTTAAATTTAATCAAAAGAAAATAATATAACGCAAAAAAGGAAATTACTACTACAAAAATAATTTAAGTTTACCTGGTTTTATGCTTGAACTACAACACAAAAAATACATCTAGCAATGGTATTTTGTATTTTCGAGGTAACGTTTATAACTCAGTATGTCCAAGCTATTTCACTGCATGTAGGTAGGCATATGGCCAACAACTGAATTTTATATTTAACTTTTGTTTCTGAATTACTTTAAATATCTAAAGATCAAAGCTATACGAGATGAAATGTCAGGTTAGAATAATTACACTTTTTCTTTTTTTTATTGAGTGGCTGTATACGAAGTGCCTAACATTGTGCCTTAACCTCCTTTATCTGTTTTATGGATCTTGGTGATGGTTGTAGGGTGAGATTTTTATAGCCCGTTGCGTAATTTGACCGCAACAGGAGTTTATTCCAGAAGAGCTAGGATTTCTAGCAGTAGCTCGAAGAAGACCCTGGAGATGTCGCGGTCTGAGATTGTATCAACTGCGATTGATAGTACCTTTTTTAGCGTCTCAGTGTACTTTATACTAACGGCTTTTCCCACTAGTTGGTTGAGGATAGGTGAGCAAGCAGTTTAGAAATCTTGAGATGATTCTGTATTTGAGGAAGTGGAAGGAGTTGCAACTACTCGCTGTATGTTTTTGTGAAATGAGGCGGGCTTGACAGTGTACATGTTGTTGGAATTATACGTCAACTCTCCAAGGCTGGTTCAAGTTTTTTCTGCAAGATTGTTTTTTTTTGGGAATTTTGAGCACATTTCACACAGCGAGGAGAAGAGTGGCACTCTTCTGAGAATGGTTGAAGCCCTGGCTAGTGATGGATGGCTTTTTGCCGGATGTTTCAGTTTTAATGGCAAGAGAGAGGACAGGTTCCAGATCTCTTTTTCCCAACCAGGGAGGCAATACCAATTTTTGAAGGGATACCTCGAAGTATTACCCCATCGGCTTTTCTACCAAGAGTTGGTATGTGTAAAAAGCCGTTTTGGCATTATCTAGAAAGTGGATGATTTTAGGACTGTCTTCGATCTTTTCTGGGTGGATGCTTATACCTTCATTGATGTTCTTCGCCTTGGTGAAATCGAGATTTAGGCGTGTTAGTTCGCTTAACAGTAATGCCTAGTGTTCTTTCTGTTTGATGACGATAGATTGAATTTGCATTTGCTTTACAGTTTTGCGTGGGCTTGCGTCAATGGTATCGTCTTCCATGATCTTCTCCTGCATAAAGATGTCAAATTTGCTCTGAACGGAAACTCCGCTAGTCTTTTCGGATTCTTGTCGTGTCCACTTCCTAGGTATCTTGTGCTTTACCATCTGGAATTTTTCGTCGGAAGTGCTGGGGCTTTCAAGAGTTTGAGAATCATTGGTTATTGTAGTAGGAGTGATGTTGATGTTTGAAGTCTCTAGATTTTTTATGCTTCACTTTTTTGTGTTCTTCGTTGGAAGTGCTGGGGTTTTTTCCAGGTGGTAAATTGTTGGGTGGTATAAAGGAATTGATGTTCGTGTTTAAATAGTCTCCCAGTGTAGATTTTGTATACTTGTATATTTTTGTAGCAAACTTTAGAAGTTCTTCCTCTGATAAGTCTTCTACTTCCATTTTCATTTAATGCACTGGTATAGTCCTGAAAAGGACTGTCTTAAATAAACAGCAAAGAGAATTTATTAAGCTTTGGTCTTTCGTTAAAAACTTAATTTCACTAGAGCGCTAACACTGACACTGATACGGACATTGACATTTCTCTCCCCTCTTCAGATAATTACTAAATATAAATAAAAGTCTTGTCAAAATGACAAGCAGTGTATACTAATAACAAGTGCAACAGCAAAATCTGAAATAAAATTTCTCAGCGAAACTATCCAACAAAAATAGGCTATTCCTCAAGGGATTCTGCTAGCTATATGTTAAGATTTCTTCACATTGTTTTGGATTTTCATCTATAACTCGTTTTTGGTATTCGTGTTGAAGGTGTCAAATGCTAGTAGTAAACACCATTTTGTTTCGAAACCGCTGAATTAATCGATACTTCAAGGTATCCAATAAAAGACAGATATTTTGCAAAAGACCACCACTACGGCCAACGACAATGCGTCAAAGGTGGTTGAAATCTGATTTTCCCTAATATCTGAACAAAAAAACAATCAAAGAGCTAAGTAGTATTTATAAGACACCTTAAGTCAATTTTGTTAGAGCATGTCGTTGATATGCTGGAAAAACACATCTCTCTCTAAACGTCGGAATGGACTGTACCTACACCAATCTTATTTAGCGGCTTCTTCCTGACACATATCCGAATTTCGTTGCAATCCGTGAATGTTTGGTATTTTTTGCCACAGAAAAAGTCTTGCATGAAACACATGTAAGACGGTCTTCTCTTTACAAATCCGCAAAGGCAACTCGGTTTTCTGTTTTCGTTATTGAGAAGAAAAATTACAATTGTATTTTAAATCTTCTGTGACCGAAAGATAAAAAACTCGTTTTACTGGTTGTTTAGACATATCCCTAAGTAGAATGAAACCCTTTGGTGCCATTTTGATGCCTTTGAAAAATGCTATCCGACCTCCTACTAACGGAGTCTATAGATCAGAATTTGATCAATGAGTAGATAGGCTGGTGGTTCCTAAAGACAGCGTCCTTATCCTCTGTTTTTAAAAACTGCACACTTGATCACAGGAAACTTTTGGCATTTTCGATGCCATCACAATTGCACATGGAGATCGTTCCTGAAACCCAAGGTGTAAGTATTTCGAAATGATATGTTCAGCAAAGTTATTCCTCCTGACTTGAACTACGGCTTCGCCGCGAATAGCAAAACAAAATATTTTACTGTTGAGTGTTTTCGATTTATTGACAAACAACCTTGAAACAATGTGAAAATATATGTAACTTATACATTACAAACTTCGAGCTCAGAGAGAATGCTTGTTTTACCTCCTGGCAAAGTCCCTTAGGAAGTGGACTATTTTGGCCAGATATTACCGAACTTTTATACTTCATTTTGAGGCACTGTGTAATTTTTGGATTTTTTGTTTTCCATAACTATCCCTTTTAAAAATTGAAAAATATTTAAAAGTGTTGCCTACTTATTTGCAACGTCTTAAATTGGGCACACTGTAAAATCAAACTTAAATTATTATTAAACAAGTTTTGTTTACATTTTCAATAAGAGTCAATAATAAATTGGAATTCAAATAAACAAAAAAGAAACTCATTTTAGTCAAAAATGTTACGAGGTTTTGCGTAAAAATAACTTTGTATATGCATGACCTTGTGCATATTAACATCAAATTTAATTATTCAGGTGTCAAAGGTATCCAGTGACATTTTAGTTAAAAATAAGTCCGACGGCAAAATATTAATCTCGACTTAAATGCCTAAAATAAATTCAAGAAACCTTGAATACTAAGGAATAAAAAGCAATACCTAATGTCCTATTTAGTGTAATTACACTAAACAGTTTGTATCTTCATCTTACTAAGAATAGTAGTCATAAGAAAATCAAGCTTACGGCTTAATTGCTTGGTTTAATTACACAAAGAACGTATTCTTCTTTATATGTTGTGTTAATGTTTATTTTTATTTGATGCCTAATAGTGAAAACCACTAGTTTTAGACTCCTCCTTCTTGGTTTGTTGTATGTCTAATAATAAAAGAAATAATATTTAAGCTTCATGGATTATTTTGTAAAAAGTTAACTCTTTGTTTTCTAGAAAAAACTTTATTTTAATTCTAATGGGGTAATGGTACTTAATTGTTTACAAAAGATGTTTCTATTATGTAAATGTCTGATTAAAAACTGAATGTGTTGTTAATTATGAGATATTTTGAATTATTGATGTTTTTATAAGATGTTTATAATTTTAAAGACAATGTTAGGTTTATAATAATTAGACATCTTAAATTTTAATCTAATTATTTACTATGGGCACTTGAGTGGCCTATTTGTAGGAAAAAGTAATTACAGTCATTTCTTCTTTATACGTTTTTTTAACTGCTAGTGATAAATAATATATTACAGTTAATTAACTTTTTAATCAAAGACAAACTGCTCAACGATTTTAGATAAAGCATTTCATATTTCAAACTAGGAAAAATCTTGGGATGGCAGTATACATACAGTTAGAGCAGTACTAGCTAAAGATCAAAATTTAATACTTTTGTAGATATTTAAAACATCGTTATTTTTCAAAAAGGTTTCTCCTTCATGCCTATTATATTGACCTAGTTCTGAAACCAGATTTACTGTATAATTTGGTGTATTAATCTTAATAGTGCCTGTATTATAAATCCCAATTTCAGACTTTTAGGACCAAGAAATTATTTAATATTTCTAAGGCTTTTCTCCAATGTATGTAATCTTAAGACAAATTTCATTATTTTTTTTGAAATTCTGCTCTTTCAAAATTAATGAAAATGTTCTAAAACTGCATTAACTTTTTTTATATTTTTTTTTAAATCATAGATATCTACAAGTGAAGATATTTATTTAATATTATTTAAGTACACTGGAGAAAAGCTTTTAAAATCCCGACAATTTCTCAGTCCCACGAACCTGAGATTCGGTTCGATGGATGACATTAGCTCTATGGATCGGGTACACTAAATTACACACAACATCAAGTTTACAAACAGAAATTTTTAATCTTTGAAGATTTGTAGACCATAACAAGGTAATTTAGCCCAACGTGCTTGCGTTAATGAAAAACTATTTCTTAAAAAAATTATTATTTAGGTATGGCACAACAAGATTACCAAAAGACTTTACAACTACGCTGTTAAGCGACCTCCGAACGATGATATTCAAAATTTAAATGGAGATCTTTGTAAAAAATACTTTTTGGTAGACAGGCTTTTACGAATTAACACGTACTAAACTACTGACTGC
>VTPC01003537.1:239463-250657 GCA_011009095.1 Ignelater luminosus | reverse complement strand
CATTATGAGTCCCCTCGGAAAATAAAAGCCACCAATCAAAATCACAACGACAGATAATTCGAAAATTCATGCCAGCAAACCAAACACCATAACATAATTTCAATCAAGCACCACAACAACAACAGTATTCTGAACTAATCTTAAAATTCTCCATAATGACTAATCCTACTTCAACCTAGACAGGTTCCACAATGAGCAAGTGTTTGGAAAATCATCGATTCTCTTCGGTCCTAGGAAATGAACTACCAGGTTAAAATCACGGGGTGTTCCGCGTTCTTCTAGGAATTCAGGGTAGGGAGCTTGTTAAATTCCTAAGAGACCTCCTCTCATGTCAAAGGCCCTTTGGCCCTACGTTTGGTACCCGTGGGTGAAGGAGAGAGAGAAACTTAGTTAATTGTTACGCCACTGGTTACAGGGTGATATTTAGTTATTAACAGCCAATTACAATCTCCCTTTTATTTATTTAATTTATTTACGAACAGAATCTACAAAAATTTCAACCGTCAAAGATGAAGCCAAGAATATTGAGATTGCCCCAGGACTGATAGACGTTAGGGATATAGTAGACAAAATCCAAGTTTAAAATGTTTCTGATGAACCAAAACCATTAATAAAGCCTTAGATGTTTTATTATAATACTTTTGTTAACAACGAATTGTAATTATATTTGGCTTTTAAAACTCCTAGTTTTTGCCATCATTTCTAACCCACACAGCATTATCGCTTGCTATAAACTTGCTGCAACCTTGATTTTAACTTGTCAGACTTGTACTACTTTTGCAAGCTTTGAGCAAGCTTGTTGCAAGTGGATCAATGCAGAAATGTAAAAATAAACTTGCCACAAGTTTGCTATATCCTTGCCACAGCAATTGAAAATAATTATATGTAAAGATGGTAGCGCAGAAACTAAGTACGCGTTTCGCCGACATCGCATGCGCAAAAATCAGCTTGTGGTCAGCTTCACACCTCCATCATGCCTCCACTTCACTTTGCCACACTTATAACTAACCACTTGTAACCACGTGTTCACAGTGTACAATACGTTGGTTTTCGCTGTATTCTTGTTCTGCCAAATTGTATAACTTTTTGTATATTTCTTTGTTTTCTAATTTATTTTTACGATTTCATTTCTTTTATGTATATAAGTGGTTGCATGAGCGTGTATGTTAATATAATATTTACGTTTCTGTTTGTAGTTTCTTGCTTATTATAATATTTGTAGTAAGTTTTATCTTTCTAAAAAAATTTAAATTGAAACTTACATTGAAATATCAGTGTTTGGCTTATCACATAAAAGATTGTACTTATTTTTTAGCATTTTATATTTAGAAATATTCTTTATAAGAAAAGTCTACTGTAATATAGACCTGCCCAGACGATGCGTATGGTTAAATTAAAGAATATTTAAAATATGTTTTATTTAAAAGTATAGAATTTAATAATTCTGAAATCGTCAAAATCAAAAATTTAGTCATAAGCATCATCTTTTTGAGCAAAGTCACATTACAATAAGCATATAGTAACATGCTTGCAACAAATCTGCAATACAAATTTGCATTAAGTTCACATTACAGGTCTGCATCAAATTTGCAATACGAGCTTGCGTCAAGTTCAAACTACAAGCCTGCATCAAGTTTGCACCACAAGTCGGCAGCAACTTTATATTTGCAAACTGATTGCAAGTTTGTCAGGTGGAGACTAGTTTGCTTGCCACAACCTTGCTGCAGTCTTTTTCACTTGACATAACTAGTTTGCAGTAAGTCAGTACACTTGATCTATCAAGCTTGTAGCAAGATGGTTGCAAGTTAATTATGCTGTGTGGGAACAGTTATGTATTTGAATTAATGGCAAAAGAAAATATTTCTGGGAAAGGTAGACAAAGCAGCTACGTATTTATAATTTCATCTTTCTACTAATCTTTTCCAAGAACCAACTAGTCACAAATAATGTTTAATCTTTAAAGCTTCTCTGACAATTTAATTAATTACAAAGAATTTTCTAGAAGAACTAAATACAAGTAAAGGTTGAGTCGGAATTCCTGTCCTAAACTAGAACGTAAATATAAAGAAAAATGAAAATAGTAAAAAGAACACGACTTGTTATGTTTGAAAGGCAATTTAACATATAAATTATAATGTTTATATTAGAACATCGACACCACAATCACCAATCAACTGTAGGTTTCGCTTGAAGTGTGTACACAGGTTTTTCCCATGTTTCTGAGCCACCATCTTGCAAATACGAGTCCACTGCCGTTTGAATGCAGTAACATCTGTGAGATGTCTTAAAATATTCGAGCTTACAAAGTGCCCAGAATCTATCGAGGCACGTTTGGCAAATACTCTTCTTTGGATACGAAATCAATTCTATTGTTCTTCAGAAATGACAGCAATGGTTTTCAATAATAGCTGGTTGCTGATTCAGGCTAGAATAGTACTTTTTGGATAGTTTCATGTGATTGAAAAACTTCAGAAATGAACCCTTCAAGCTGTTGTTTAAATATATTTGGCCATTCAAACTTGACTTCAGTGTAAGCGGCTCTCTCACGATACCATCTTGATTAATCGCCTGCCAAATCGAATATTTAACCGTAAATTTCTTTTTCTGCTTGACTTTAAAGTCAGCAGGGATATCCACACCAGGAATATCATTCCAAAATTGTTTCATGGAATTTTATTAGGATTACAGGGGACGTAAGTCCCATCATCCATAATAATAAATTGTTTACCTCCAGATTGCACAAATTGTTTATAGACTTTTTGCAGCTCATCTTTGCTCGTTCAGTCTGATTTCTTTATATAAAGTCTGACGATTCCGGATTGCCTAATTTTCATTTGAATTTTTGTAATGTGGAGCGTCATAGAATTTTAAGACCTTCTCAAACTAGGTGGCTTTCATTGCTTATGGTAGTGGAAATCCGCTTCAGTTGTATTTTACTAGGGAATGGACAAAACATAGATTGCAATCTTCAGAAGTTGTCGCCAATAAACTAAATGATAAGCAAACAAAGCTTTTTTATTTTTTTCTTCAGTGGATTTTACCTAAGTTTGTAAAACTAAACGAATACTTTCAAAGTGAACGTGTCATAATAACACATGTTTATAATGTAGTTTGTGACACATGGAAAGACATTTGAGCTATTTACGACCGAAGTATAATCATACTACCGAATTAGATCAGATCGATCCCAGCAATGCTAGTCAGTTCATTGATTTAAAACAAATTTATGTTGGTGTAAGCGAAAAGTGTACTTAAAAAACGAAGAACTATTAAACTTGGTGGTTTGTTGTGTTTGTTTTTTTTTATTGTTTACTATGGGCTTACAATTACATTTTTCTGTTTCGTTTTACAAATTTAAAGATTGAGAAATAGGAACGTGCTTGATCAAATACATTATATTGTTACCCTTCTTTCCGTAGCATGAGCAGTTTCAATATCAAAAGCATTCCTAATTATTTAGACTATTTTTAAAAAGGTACTGTATTTTGTACTGAGTGATTTATTTTCTTTCAAGAACGATGCCTAAAGAAAGAGGAAAGAAGAGTTCTCCTAACTGGGTTGAAGCGTTAGATTCCGAGAACAAAAACAAAGTTCTCTGTAAATATTGTAAGCAAGAAATAAGTAAAAAAATTAAAAGAGTAAGAAGCCACTTAGAAAATGTGCCAAAGTTGCTGCAAATACACGTCAGAAAAACGGCGACAGTCTTAAGTTATGAAGACAGCATAACAAGTAGTGCGAGTAATGGAAGTGATGATAAGAGCAAGGACAAAAGGGATCAAGCAGGAACAAGGAAAGCATCCGAGTAGAAAGAGAAAATTCTGCAAATACACTGAAGAATAGAAATCTAGATGAGTTTGTGGTAAAGATTACTCCTGAGCAAAAAAATAAGTTGGATAAGGCAGTGGCAAAATTCTTCTTTGGTAACAAGATATCATTTAATGTACGTAGTTGAAAATCCAACATTTAAAGAAATGGTATCTACTGGTTGGATGGTTTAGATGGTTAATCGCGTTCTTCCAACGATTCAGTAATCACAAGTTCCATACATACAGGTTTCGGCGTATATTTAGTGAATGCAGAGGAGACGGGGGCTACAGAAAATCTTCGAGTATTGTGCTGAAGTTGTCAACAAAGCCATTGACCAAATAAAAGCTTTGTATGATCAAAACATATTCGCGTGTTGCACCGACAATCAAAACAAAATAAAGAAAATGAAACAAATTTTGAGTGAAACCAGAGGAATTTTAATATACTGTTTAGGCCAATACATAAATCTACCATATAAAGATATAATCCCAACAAATGTAACAAGGTATGTAGTAGAAATCTAGAAATTCTTCAGAAATCATCACCATCCTCATAGATGGTTGAAAAAGAAACAAAAGACACTGTTACAAATTCCAAACGAAATTCGTTGGATTTCCTATGAAGACTGCCTGAAGACATTCATTTCTAATTACCATTTGTATACAGAAATAAAAAGTGAACATTTAGACGATTTCAGGGGTTGCCCAAATATTAATGCTATATTGAATAATGTTACTCTATACTTAAAGGCAATTTTATCCGATACCTTAGATAAAATTCAAAGTGATAGATGCTTTTTAGCTGATACTGTTGCTTCTTGGAATAATTTGACTACAACTGAATTCCTTGTTGATGATTATCTAGAAAGTATAAAGAAACGTTTAAATGAGGCGTTATCGCCTATTCATTATAATGCATATTTGATGCATCCGAGACATTTGGAGCAACCTCTTTCAGAATCTCAAGTAAAAATAAAACAGAAACCTCCGGGACAGACGCTTCCGTATCAAGCTGAACGGTTCCAGATCGTCGTCGAGGTCGCTTTCCTCGGGGGTGCCCCAAGGATCGCTCCTCTCTCCGGCGCTCTTCAGCATCTACGTGCGAGATCTCCCGATGACGCCCCATACGAAGCTCGCTTTGTACGCGGATGATACTGCCCTGCTGGCAAGCTCCGTGGCACCACGACTCGTCATGCGATATCTGCAGACGGCAGTCGAGGACCTCGAGGATTGGTTTCGAACCTGGCGGATCGAAGTCAACTCCGAAAAGAGCACTGCGATTTGGATGACTAGACGACGCCACCGTCCCGACGGCGACGTCGTTATGTTCGGTCGCCCGATTCCATGGAGGACGAAAGCCAAATACTTAGGCGTCACCCTTCACCCTAGATTGACTTGGGCTTCTCACATCGATAAGTGTGCCAGTCGCGCGAAGGCGGGCTCAGCCAAGCTGTATCCCTTAATTAACCGACGAAGCAAGCTCTCTTCCGAGACCAAGCTGAGGTTATATAAGGCGATCGTCCGTCCGACTATGACGTACGCAGCTACGGTCTGGGGATACGCCGCGACATCACACGTTAAAAAGCTCCAGGTTATCCAGAACAAGGCCCTGAGAATGGCATTCAACGCGCCCTGGTATGTTCGCAACGACCAGTTGCATGAGGACGCCGGGCTAGTCACTATAGCGGACTTCATTAAGGAGTCCGCAGTGCGACTGTATGATTCGCTTGCGGATCACACAAACCCCCTCATCAGTGCGTTGGGAGACTACGACGAGGCTGAACGCCGCCGTCACAAGCGCCCTCGAACCATACTGCGCCCGTGAGTTGGTGGAACCGCCACGTTTCTAACACGGCAACGAAACTAACTCTCTTGCGGTAAAATTTGAGAACTTGAGATGACGGAGGTAGAGACTTGTCTAGGTACTCCATATAGCCATGATGTTCATCGTTCATCGTTCTTTAAACGTAGTTTTATAGTATAGATTACCTTGATCAGTTTTCGTTACTTGGGACAGATAAAATTGTTCTTCATTCGTATTTTTCTTTCTGAAGACCAATGGAGCTTCACTACCTTTAAACAAGCTGCTAACGTCTTTAAAATCTTCTATGTTCGTTGAAGAAGTAATGAATGGATTTGTATTACCGCAAGTGCTGATAAATTGTGCCCAGTCTCAAGGAGTGGCGTTTTCTAGAGTCTTAAGGCTTTTTCTTTTTATTTCAATTATTCCATGGACTGCATCTGCTTCCATATGGGTGTGACCTTTAGTAAGTACTTTCGATTTACTATTTTTAAGGCGGGAATTTTATTCAGCAGCCACATGTATGCATGAATTATCATTTTATTCCTATTTTAGCCACTGGAGTTGTCCGGCCTAATCGTAAGTTTTTCAACTTTTTCGTCGAAGTTTTCCAAGGCTCATTTTACGATACTCGAGGATATCTCGTTTCCATCTCGCAAACCTTGCGTTTTATCCCAAATCATGCAATAAGACTGCCCTGTCAATGTATTGTTAAAATTAAAGTCCAAAGTTTTCATAGATAAAACAAAACTGAGTTACTTAAACAAGGTGTAGGTAAACATTTTTGTAAACTTACCACGACCACCATTTTTTCCAGATTGCTCTTGTTTGCTTCTTCCTTATCTCGGTTTTTTAGTTTGTATCTAAGCTCAGCCTCTTGGTGCGGTTTTCTCTGTTGCTCTTTAATATTTTCTTTCTTAGCTTCCGAAGTACTTTCCCTTAAGATTTCAATAAAATGATTACAATAATCGCACGTGTCTGTGGATGGTTGATAAAGACTGATATTGAATTCTTCATTAAACACTTTCCTGTAAAGCCATTTTTTGCTATCAATCTTTATGCCTATTTTCTTTTTTGCATTTTTCTGTGTAAAGTGTAAAGTGTAAAAACGCCTGCTCAACGAACGGCCGGAGAAAGCGCATTTATCGTGGGCAAAAAAGTACCAGCATTAGAGAGTTGACAATTGAACCAAAGTTTTGTGGTGTGACGAATCTAATGTCGAGGTAATTCTAAGATTTGTATAATGTTTTTAATCATCACATTAATCCTTGAATTTCTACTCAAGCTTTTTATGATTAATGTAATCATAGCTCCTTACTTTTGCGTATTTTCTTTAACAGATGTTTTGCCAACCTATAGCTTAATATGTACGCCAAGGAAAGGGAAGCATTCCAACCCCCTTGCATTGTCCCCGCATTAAAACGTTGTGGTGACAGTATAATTTGGAAGTGTAACATATGTCGACTGCAGGGGTAGGCAAACTGTTTATTTGCGAAAGGCGAATGACCGGTCGCACTTACATATCCATGTTAGAAGAAAATCTAGAGCCTTCCTGATAGAATTTATTTAACATCACAGACGACACTGTTATCTTTCAGCAATATAATGCACCATGCCCTAAAGCTAGGTAAGTCATGGAGTGATTTGAGCAGAATCAAATCCATCTATTAGATTGGCCTCCCCAATCTCCGGATTTCTCGCCAATTAAACACCTATGGGAAGTACTAAAGCGGTAAATTGTCAAGACAGAATATAGAAGTAAGAAAATGCTCATAAAAGTAATAAAACGTGAGTGGAACAGTATTTCTCAGAAGACATGTGAGAAACTTGTCAATAGTATACCAAACCGCATTGCTGCTGTGATTAAAGCGAGGGGTTGCAGGAGTAGATATTGATTTATTTATGTATTTTAATAAAGAATATTCACCACTTCATATTTTTGTTTTAGTTATTATTAGTGTTCTCTTCACCGATATGTAACAAAAATTATACCCTGGCTCATGCATTTGGCCAAGGTTGTACTCAGTACAAAATTTTCATTAACCAAAAGAATATAGTTAAAGGGAAGGTGAGTTTATATGACCATAGCAGGGATGCGCCCAACGATGAGCCCTTTTATACGAGTTTATGGTTGTTAAAGTTACAGAAATTTAAACTTCCTGCTGTCTGCCATTAAACTATAGAAACGTATAGTATAGGAATGTATGTTAGCTATAAACTGTAAAGTAACACATGTATAAATGTCATTTTAAAAGAACGCAATTGGCATAGAAAGTTTTTCTGAACAAATCTTGCCTGAAAATATTTTAAAATATGTATATTGAAAGGTTCGAACACGTAGTTTGCGAAATCTTTAGAGGCAGAAAGGCTGAAGTCCCGTTTACATCCTTATGCCTCTAACAAAACAGAAACGTTTGTTAAGAAGCATAGAGGCGTAAGTAGGACTTCATTCTTTATGCAGAACTAAGAGACTTGCGCCTTTTTAATTTTATGTAGTTTTTTTATTATTGAATCTGAGACTTCAGCCTTTCTACCATAAACAAGAAAGAGTATTATAAGTCCAAAAATGATGTAAACCGCATTTCTGAAAAAGTGGATTTTACCCCAACTGCTTCTCACATACAGATTTGCTGTTACATAGATGATAAGTTCAATAACTTGTTTATTCTTTAAAAGATGGTTTATTTTGTCTATTACAATTACCTAATTTTTTATTATTAAAGAGCCACAAAAATGTTCCAGGTGATTTTCTATTTGACAAAACAAAATATTATTCGATGTTTCGTTTCATACTGCAAATAAATCTAAGTATCAGTTTGCGTTTTTTTTGAGTATATAGTAAGAGTAATAATTAACTGTTTATAATTAACTGATAGACACACAATTAAAAAAAACCGTCTGAGCTTTTTATGTAGATTTTGCCCAAAAACCCTCTAGGCAATTTTGGGTTACCCAATGGGCAGCCAATCTTAAAACGTTAGTGATTTGTTGATAAACTGTCCATCGACAAGTCAAGGAAAGCTTTAAATCTTGTTACCTTCTTGACCAGACATAAAACAGCTCTAAAGTATTTATAAGTCATATAAAAAAGGGCGGATATCGTATTTGCCTGAGACTATTCAAAATGAAATTATGGATTTATTAGCAAAAACAGTTCCAAATGAAATTCTAGAGAAAGTGAAGAAGCAAAATATTACAGGATCATGTTGTTTATCGGACGTTTCTCACCCAGAACGGATGAGTCATGTTATTTGTTACGTAAAAATATCTAACGGTGAATGCAAGATAAAGGAAAGCTTTATTGATTTCATAAAAACTAAAAGAAAGACTGGAGAACTGATTACAAATCAGATTTTGAAGAAACTAGATTCTGACGGTTTAGCCATTAATTATTGTCGTGGTCAATCTTATGATAATGCTGCAAATGCAATGCTACAAGGGAGTACAAGCAAGAATTACTGAATCAAATAATTTGGCAGAATTTGTACCTTGTTTGGTACAGCTTTTCCTGAGACACTAAACTTATCTAGAGTTGTCCAAAATTGCGCTGGAAATTTAATAAAGAAATGCACAAAACGAAATTTATAAGCGAACAGTCAAACCAGATGGTCTGCAAAATACATGGCTGTGTCAGTTTCGCTGATGTAAATAATCCAGGTTCTAAAGCAATTTCAAGAACAGAGTTTTCAAGCAAAACAAAACCTGAAGCAAACCATCTTCAAATTTATTTAGCAGTTTTCGTTTTATTCTTAGTCCGTGTAAATAATAAAAATCCAGAACTATAATACTTGCACGCTCTGTCTCGTTAATTGAAAGTTTAATTTAAAGAAGCCTCTACAGAGAATGAGAAAAACTCTGTTTGATGATCGGCAAAAAGAAGCTGAGAAATATGCGAGAAAAATAAATGTTGAAATTGTGCTTTATGAATATCAAACTTGCAAACGCAAGTAAATATTTGATTAGAAATCTGCAGATGAAGTTTGTTTGTTTAATCGTATATAAATTTAGAATTCTTAATCATTTTATAAGTTCATATCAGTTTATTAAAGAATAAATATTATGCTAAACAAGGTTTCACGTTATCTTTCTAATGAAAAGTGACATTTAACATTAATTTTCGAAATTATGGTAAATTTAAAACTTTTTGGGGAGAGAGGCAGAAAATCTGTTGTAGATCTGGGCCTGATTAAATGTCTGGAAGTTTTAAGAAAAACGCTGGGAATTCCAGGAACAACGCTGGAAATCTACTCTAAACACTCTGGGTAAAATATTGAATAAATTATTTTATACATATATAATAATCATATTCTGGAAAGAACACTAGAAATTCTGGACAAGACGCTGAAAATCTATTGTAAAGATTTGTAGGCACTAAATAACCAACAAATTACCAGCTAAGCAGATAAGAATGATGAAGGAACTAAAAATGGAATTTAGTGAAATGAGAGAAGGGCAAAACCAATACAAAAATGAAATGTTAAGTTTAACAAAAGAATCAAAAAATCTAAAGAAAGAAAATAAGGAACTGAAGAAGCAAAATCAAGAGATGAAAAAAGAGTTGGCAGAAATCAGAGTATAGAATGGATAGAAAAGGAAAAGAAAAAAAAATAACGTGGTAATATACGGACTGGACATACATACATACAATTCAGTACAACTACAAGACGTAATGGAAAACTTTTTAAAACAACAACTGAAGATTGATGTAAATGTGAAATCAACCCACAGATTAGGAGGAAAAACCTGATTGATAAAATTGGAAAATGAAAATGATAAAGAGGCAATTATTAAAAATAAATCAAGATTAAGAATAATCAAACCGGAAAACATTTATATCCACAATGACTTGAAAAAATGTGAAAGGGAGATGCAGAAAGAAATTAGAAGGAGAGCAGCAGAAGAAAGAAGAAATGGCAAGAAGGTTAAAATTAGTTATAGCAAAATTGCGATTGAAGACACTGAATGGAAATGGAATAAGGCTACTAAAAAACTAGAAAAAACAGAGTCAAAAAACTAAAACAGAAGCTGGAGTATGGCTTGTGGATGATGGACCAAGCAAATGAAAAGGATATGAACAAAAAATATTACACAAAATATAATGATAAAACAAACAACAATATCTCAAACATTAGAAATATCAAAGAAGTAAATAAAAAAGAAAATAGACGAACAAAGAAAACACTCCCAAACACAAATACAAGCAACGAAAAGAATAACATCATCTTGAAAAATGGAAATGAAAAATGGTATAAGATAGAAACATGGAACATAAGGAGTGTGAATGGCAAAGAAAATGAACTGGTACAAGAATTTAAAAAAGCAGAACTTGAAATATTAGGACTTACCGAAACAAAAAAGAAAGCCAAAGGAGAAATGACAATCGAAGATCATGGTATAATGTACAGTGGAGTTGAAAGCAACAATCGAGCAGAAGCAGGTGTAGGATGTATGATCGGCTTGAATGAAAAGGAATAAACGAAAGAAGTTGCCACTAACACAAAATAAAATAATAGTAGTATATGGACCAGGAGAAAATGATAAAGCAGTGGATAAAGAAAAGTTCTGGGAACAATTACAAGAAACATAT